>APFE030303203.1:741-125697 GCA_000404065.3 Pinus taeda
GGCGAAAATTAGAAGCTTCTGGCAGCCCTATATTTTCCAAAAAAAAATCTCTCATTTCACTCATAGTTGTTTCATTTCATTTCTTTCCATTTCATTCCATCTTGCCACCACATTCCATCAATAAAATTTCTTTCAGTTTATCTTCATATTCACCTTTCCATATATCATTCATACAATCATTTTTCATTTCCATCCATTTCCATTCATTCCGCCAAGTCATACGTTATTCACTATGTCAGTTTCCGCCGCTGAATTCTGATTTTGTAGCTGAATACTAATTCCGTAGCTAATTGTTGATTCTGCAGCTAATCCTCTGTTACTCTACAATGACAGTCAAGTGATTAGCCAAATAATGATAAAAGAAAGATGTAGGTATGGAAGAGGAAGATATTTTGAAGATGTCAGCACCTAAAAGCACCTATAGAGGCAGCCAATTAAAAGTTAGCAGAACGAAAGAGGTATGATTCCAAGGTATGAGCAAAACCATTTTCAAATAGCATTTCAAACACATAATTTGTATAGTTTGTAAATCGCAAGCTCCATAATGTGTAATGATTTGATTTGATCGTCGTCTTAACTCCATCATACCCTTCACATCAATTCTAACGGTTTCATAATCCTCTCCCAAGTTTAACTCGTACTTAGTCGTACATCCACATTATACTTGTTAAAATGGCTAATCATGTAGACGTGAGCTGATTGACTACGGCTCTCTTTCATTGACATTCCACTCCGTATTCATTTTATGAATCCACTGATGTCCACTCTGCATCCCTTTTATTTCAAACTCTGTTAAGTTTCGTTAGCCTCACTCTCTCTCCACACTTTCATACTGGGTTTTACGATTCATGGTTTGTTTTATACAGAGTTCTTCTCCGTGATCCCACTCTCATTGCATGCTCTGCATTCTTCCCGCTTTGTAACCACTGGTTTTCTCCACATCCCTCTTCCATTTTCTTCTTGTATAACCATTCTGCTCTCGTAAAACCATCATCTATAGAGGTATCTTCGAAGTAAGAATGAGGAATGGGTATTATAGTAAGAACAGAGCCTGATGGAGCTAAATTTATGGAGGGATATCCGCAACTAAAGAGCATGTTAAGGAAAGCAAGATGGTTGTAGTTTATTCAGAAGTTCAAGGGTCATAATAACGAAGTCACAAAAACATTTGCAAGATCCTTCAATGGTATGAAAGTCAAAATTGGGGACATCAAATTCCCCGTAACAGAGTCATCCATTGCAACAGCAACAGAGCTTCCACAAGGAGAACGATGGTTTAAGAATAAGGAATTTGATGAAAAGATCTGGAGGGTCATTCTTCGTAACCCAGATATGGACATATCAATTTTTAAACGAGGAATTCATGTTTCAACCCTAAAGGAAAAATGGACTAGTCTGTTGTTGATAATTCATAAATTCATTACGTGTGAGGGCAGGTATGGCTCTATGTACATATACCATATAAGATTGTTAATGAATTTCTTGGAGAATGAAACCATCAATCTTCATTATTTTTTGTTGAGTAGTTTGAGAAAAATGTCTACTACTGTGCAAAAGAATATAGGTGATGTGGAGCCTCATCTCTATCATCATGGCCTTATTAAAATTATAGTTGAAAATCAATTGAAAGAGAGAAAGGATACATGGGAAAAATTCCTAGTTAGGAATTTCTTCGAGGACCCTCCTGAAGTACCTAAGGGAAGTTCAACAAGGAAAAGTAGGAGAAAAATAACAAATTTAACCATCCAAGATACTCCTACTAGTATAACCAAGGAAACCAGTAAAGAAGAAATACTTTCTAAAACATTGACTGAGATTAGAAAACAAGTAAAATAGAAAAGGAAAAGGAATACTGAAGATATTTATCAGACTCCAGAGCCTTCTTTAAAAGAAGAGCAAGTACTTTCTGAGAGACTAATTCATCTTAAGAAACAACCAACTAAGGCAAAAGAAAAAGGAAAGGAGAAACAAAGTATAGAAAAGAGAGACACAAGCTCACAAGGTTTACAAATGAGCTCTAGATTAAAGGGTAAATTGAAGAAAAGACAAATCAAAGGAGCCCACTTCATAAACCTGGGAGATGAAACTCCAGATCAGTCACCAGAAAACACTCCTCCTGATCATAGTCCATAGTATTCTCCTTCTCCGCAACTAGATTTTGAAATCAGTCCAAAGAAGACCACACCAAAAATTAATCAAACTCAGCAACAGATGTATGATTTCATTGAATCATTGGAAAGCACTGCCACAGAACCGGGAACTTCATCTAATCATCCAGGTACAGCTCAGGGAACTTTGATCCAGTGGTTAAAACAAGAGATTTATGAGCTGGAAGTCTTGAACAGGCATATCCAAAGGGAAAATGAAACACTAAAAGAGAAAAACAAATTGAACAAAATTATCCATGACAATACCATGTTGCATTTAGGATTATGGCACAAGAAAAATAGAAAATTGAAGAACAAGAACAAGAAGTTGAGTAGAGCCCTTATCAATCTCAAATACAGGTGCCTTATGATGAAGCGCAGGATGACAGTGACAACAAGGAAGAAGAAGAAAAGGTTAGATGTATTAGTAGAAGTCTCAAAGCAAACGAATTAAAGGAATGATAGTCACAGTTTTGGTTGCATGAGGACATGCAACATCTTCATAGTGGGGGTATGTTGAGCCCCAGAACTACCTCTCTTCTACTCATTTCCCTAAACCTTTTTTCTTCTATTTTCCTATATCAGTGTTCCATAAGCTTTCAAAAGTTGTTACATGTTGATTTTAGGAGTACATTTGAGTGGTTTTCAGATTATATCATTGTGTGTGCTATTTGATCTAGGTTTTGTTTATCAGCTACGGAATGTAGCCACTTTCCGCAGGTAATTCGCAATTCCGTAGCTGTTTTCATTGTTCTGTAGGTTACAGGTGTCAGTAGGAGAAACGAAACACGTGGGCAGTTTAGAAATGATTCATACATGGACGAGGTCCTATCTGCTTAGCCAAATTTGTGAAGAAAATTACCAGTCAAAGGGTGGTCAACAAAAAGTCCTACGTCAACTAAGACTCTATTCCAGCGTGCAAGGAAGCCTAAAACCATTCTAGAATTCATGGACCTGTTTTTGCCACCTGCAGGCCATCTCCATAACACAATCCAACATCCTCTTTACATAGATTTACTAGTCATGGGAATAGAGAGGTTGAATCCTTGGATTTTGACCTATTCACGTGTCCACTGCTGAAGAATTTTCTCCAAAATACAGTGATCTATTTCCTCTATAAATATAACCGTTTGCAATGCAAGTAGTTAGTCTTGATATTGTTGTTTTTAGCATTATTTGATGTTGTAACCAAGAAACATATCCTCTGTTTCATAATAGAAAAAACTCTATTTTTCATGTCTGTTTAAGTGTGGTTTGAAGTGAAGTGACAGCGTGTTAATCCAAAGCCGTGCAAAGGGCTCCTGTTAGCTAAGGTTTTTTCTTTCGTTTTGTATATTTTTCATGCATATTTTCTCTTATTTGAGTTGTACATATCTCATGTTTTGTTTATAGTACTAATCGTTTTACTTCTGTACATGTTTTTGCAACATTGTTATATTTTCTACTGACATTGATCAGTGCACTTCAGGATAGGTTATGCTCGAGCTTTTTAATGTAGTTTTTGCATCAAGTGGTGATCTGAGACTTGCTTCCTCTACTGGACTTTAGTTTTTAATTCCAGCTATTATGCTTTCATTTTAGTGAGATTTGTTTACTGCTTTTAGATAGTTTAGATATCAGTGCTTCATGCTATTTGATTATGTCTCTGGAGCCTTTAGCTTAGCCCCATTTTAGAAGTTAATTGGTGAGCTATTGTGATTATAGGTGAAGTAATTTGATTTTTCTTTCATTAGTCTGCAAGTAGATAGATTAGATATCAGTTCTTCATGCTATATGATGATGTCTCCGGAGCCTTTAGCTTAACCCCATTTTAGAAGTTAATTAGCAAGCTATTGTGATTATAGGTGAAGTAATTGATTTTGCTTTCATTAGTCTACAAGTAGATAGTTTACATGTCATTCTTTCATGCCATATGATGATATTTCCGAAGTCTTTGGCTTAACCCCGTTGTAGAAGTTAATTGACGAAATATTGTGATTATGGGTGAAATCAGTGACTAGTTTTTTGTATCTTTACTATTTGGTTTTGAGTGCAATAGTTTGTTAGATTTCAATTCTGTAATTAGATGGACAACATAGATAGTAACCTCATTTTTAGTACTTTATCTTTAGCTTGATTTATGTGGGTGCATGTTTACACTTTTGTTCAAAGCTCTGATTTTGTAGACATGTTTTGAGATCTTTGAAGTTCTAAGTTTGGAAATTACTGTAAGAGGCATAAACCTTGTCTTTAATCTTATATCCACACTTGATCTTAAAAATTTAGAATATGATTTCTATTTGTATTAAACATTTTAGGAGACCAACAAAAACAAAACCCCAAAACAAGATAAAAATTGAAAACAGTAAAGTAATAAAAAGGGTGTTTTGCACACACAATGCACTACACTTCATCAGCGCCCGGAGCAATTTAGAACACTAAATTGACTAAACAGGTATTTCACAGAGTCACACATTGTCAAGAATGGCCCTGTGTACAGGGCTCTTGTGAGCAAATTTGCAGTCTTTGGCAAGTGGTTTTCTTCTGCGTGGGCCTCGACATAACCCAACAAGCTATACGTTCATTTTGCGAATTCCCCTATGAACACTAACCACGAATCCAAGAACCTCATCGAAGGATATCCGCAAAAGACCATCTTGAATCTAGATCGACTTCGGTATAGTATATCCGCAAAAGACCATCTTGAATCTAGATCGACTTCGGTATTTACTATTTGAGAAATCTGATGAATTTCACCACCAGATTGCAAAAGGCATTTGTGGATTGATATCATAGGCTCACATCAAAGCCATTGAATTATGTTGCCCAGACCCGGATTAAATTCACTCCTCCCAGATTTTTGGGGGCTCTCCAGAAAAAAGTAAACTCAAACTACCAGCGCTCATATCAACAAAAAAAAACCTAGAATTTGCTCACATACATAAAATTATTAGTTTATTATATTTCACACCGAGATAAGTGACATATTTAATGCAGTGCATATGAGATTCAATAGATCTTAAACTCAGAGATTATTTGTAAATATTTTCCAATTATATATATTATTTTCAGTTCAATGCCCCAAGATCTTTTTCTCATTCTCTCACTGTGTATGTCAATCTTTTCCAATTATGTAGATTGTTTTCGAAACTAGAAAGTTCAAACTTTATAAAAGACAAGGTGGTGACGGAAAGCTTTCCCTTTTATAACAATATGTTAAAGAGTATATTCAATATCAATTCACTTTTCTCATGTGATTTGTATCTTAAGAAGACGACTGGACCATAAACTCCGTAATCTCCTCCTAATATTGAGAAGATTATGTATATTGTTTTTCAAACTATACAAAAGACAAAGTCCTTGAAAACTAATCTTTGATGTTTTCAAAAAAATGATGTTGGAAGTTTATTGTAACGAGTGCAGCAATGCAGGATATTGTACAGTATTTAGATAAGAATCAATGAAGGTCGAAATAGAATGGGTGGAAAAAATGCTTCCACCGATGAATGTACAAGTTCATATGTTTGCGAATAGCTTATAGCTACTAGCATCAATTGAGATTTGACGAATCGCTGCGATGCAACCCAGCACTCCCAAGATTGAAAAAATGAGAGCTATGACGGTGTTGATCCAGAAAATCAAACTCTTCTTTGAAGGCTTGAACGTTATGTTGTAAAAGAGTAAAGGAAAAACAAAGTCCAGAGGCATGAACCCAAATGCACCAATCACTCCAACAATGTCTCCAAAAAATGGTAGCATTGCGGCAATCAAAGTAGCCAGGCTTACATATACTGAGCGTAGGAACAGCCTTGGTATGAGATTGCGTAGAGAAAACCTTCCGTTGCTCGCATCTCCCGATTTTCCCTCCAAAACTTCAAATGTGGGCTGTGAATATACCTGAAACATGACCTCCCTTCATTATAACATAGCCCAACATATCCTTTTTGTATCATTCAATTTCGATAAAAACATATAAAATTAATTGATAGAATATTATATACCAAGGCAACTGCAAATGATTGAAGGATAACGCAAATGTTTCCTGTGAAGAGCAGCCAATTAGGTACAAGAGAGGGCTCCCCGGTAGGAGCCAAGTTGTTGAATATGTTGCCTTGTGACTTGTTACCGAATGCCCAGTAGCCTGATACTGCCACCGAGAAAAATGTTGCTATCACCACTATGTAGCATATGCACAACCCTTTGAACATTTTACCAGAAACAGGGGGGGATAGCGTTGCCTGCAGAACATTATATGAGTATGGGAATCAGTGCCAAGCATTCAGAGTTATATACTCTGTGTCCCTTTGCAGAAACTGATCTCTAACATTGCTGCACAGCTTCTGCATGCAAGCAATGAGATGCATTGCCCAATGCAAGAGCATATAAGACTGTAATACACAAGATACAGTCTAAGATTGTTGAGCATGACAGAAGGCTAAACAAGTATGCAGTTGTATGAAGGCTACGCTCAAATAATGGACGAACACAGATCCCTTAAGCCAAGATCTGGAGGGATAAAGACTGGAGTAAACTTTATATATTATATGTTAAATGTTAAAAGGATCTATTTTTCAATGTCTAGTAATTTACTGATAGTTACTGTAACCCAAGATCCAGAGGGATAAAGACTGAAGTGTAAACTTTATGCATGCTATATTAAATACTAAATTATTTTACGTAACATACATTTGTGATGTTTTTTTTCACTCCACCTACAGACGCTACACCGTCTTCCGATTAAACTCCAAATACAAGTTTAGGGAAAGCAGATGCAGCTTTCCTTTTTGATAACTGTTGTGATAGATATCTTTTTCCAGTAGATCAAAAACAGACTTTTTTTTATTATAAATGAGATGTTACATAATTCTATTACGCATTGTTGTTGCCCTTGAGAAAGGGAGTCAAAAATGTGTGTATCAAAGAGAGAACAGAGAAACAGAGTAGAACCGATAAAGCAGCATAGGTACATAGAGGCAAGGAAGTAAAGCCGAGCCCATACTGTATTCCGCTGATAAGGGAAACGGGGAAACTTAATTAGAAATATTGCAATACTTTCTCAATCGTAAACAGCCGAGGCTTTGGGACCCAGACCACTCACTCTTCCATCTTGAATGTTGAATTTTATGTAGTTAGAATTTGGTTTGACCGTTTTTCCCTGAAATTCCGCTCTGTAATTATTTTGAAATGGTATATTTTATTTTTTTTTATTTTTTTTAAATTGGGGAAGAATTTGTGAAAATCTCAAATTTGATTGGTGTGATCTATACCATCCCATTTAAATATTCCAAAAAATTCAAAATAATAAATTTATTTATACAATTAAAACACATTTTAAATTACAATTTCACCCAAAATTATATTTAAAAAATAACTTACACAACAATATTTAAAATATTGTATTATTTGTAAAGTTAACAAGTACAAGAAGATATATGATGCAGGAAATTTAATTATACATCTATGATATGCAAATTTTGATCTTATAAGTTTTGGAAACCTAATTTTTTATCAAGATCGGAAAGCCATTATTTTTTTAACATTACTTTACAGTTATGATAAAAGTTTTCTCGTATTGCTGGTTGGTAAGTTGGGTTTTTTGGTTCTGTTTCCAACTTTCCAGTGCTTAAGACTTGTAATTTGCTTATCTTTTTCTGGGTCTGGTTTGCTCTCCTTCACAGTCTGGTTTGAAGGTGAAGTTGTAATGGTAGCTTTTGTGGCTTAGAGCTGTATTGCTCTGAGATTTTGGTCTGGTTATTATGGTTTTTACTGCTATTCCTCTGTGTCTTAATGTTTTGTACTGTCTTTCTAACTCTGCTGGCTAAGGCCGCTCGCTTATGGATGTATATCTGCTGTAATCTTTTCAATGATTAATGCAAGTTTTAATGGATGTTTTTTTGCATCAGCTTTCCAAAAATAAGTTCTTTCATAAATGTAGCAGAACTGATGTCGAGTGTTTATTTGCTTTGGCCCATTTTCCCAACCATGTTCAAAATGTTCCCACCAATTGTAAAACAACACATCCAAGTTTAAAACGCCGTCCCCACAAAATCTGCAATTAATACAAAAGGACTTAAGTCCACTTCGGAAAATGAATCACCGTGTGAATGCAACATGGCCCGTGAGCCAAGTTCCCAACCATATTATTATGGACCTGTTTGGCAGTCTTAGAACAGAAATCCCCTCAATCCTGTACTCTGACCACCTCGGTATAGCTGAGGCATTTGATAGGCCGTCTAAGAACTGAAATGCAGTTGTTTTTGGTGCAATTTTTTGGAAGCTTTTTCAGTGGGTTTTTCTGGTCAAATTTCTCTAAAATCAGGCAACAATTTATTGAAATCACAAGCTTGATGGGTAATCCCTTCACAATCAAAGTGTCCCGGGGTTTTGGAAGGTGCTGAATCCAAATATGCAGTTAAAAAACCAGTTTGAATAACACAACACAAGATTTCACCTCAAATTTTTCCGCTAACTCCGATACCAGAATCTTTAAAAAATCACACTAAAAACAATTCCGAAAAAAATCCCATGAGCATGTACCCTGGCCACCTCGGTATAGCCAAGGCATTTACATGTAAGCTCTAAAAACTCCATAAGACATTTACCCTGTTTCCATAAACTTAATCTTCCTCTTTACCATAATTTCTGTAAACTAATCGAATCCAACCTAATTTCAATCGAACCCAACCTAATCCAACCTTTTCAGTTTCTCTGGTTGCTTGGTTCACCTGGCTCTGACCACTTTGATGGATAGAAAGGTAAACCACACAATATACACCATGAGCTGCTAAGTAAATTTATTTGATTTAATTAATTGAATCTATATTTTTTTAATAGACTTAAAATTGTTAATAATAAATATGCTAATTTTAACTCACACACTATTCACATGTCTTAACTTTAGACTTTAAGTGATTGCTAATTTTAGCTTACAGATACATGACTCACATTCCCTAAATTTAAACTTTAGTTAGATTGCTAAAATTATCAGCTCAATAAGAATAAATAGGAATAATTAACACACCCCACGCCAACAATGCCCTATTTATTTACTTACAACAGTTATATTTTACATTGCAGATAACGGTATATATTATCTTTAAGAGAAACTCAGTTGGAATGTTGAATCTGGTAGAGTAAATAATGTATAAAAATGAGTGTAGCAGACCTGGATCTCTGGAAGAATGCCATTGCCATATGTTGTTGCAATAATTGCTACAGAATTGAAGGCTCCAAATACCTTGCTGACAGTGCTTCCAGTTAAAGAATAATCCTTTTCTGGGTTCAGTTTTGAATGTCCTGTGGATTGAAAAATCAGCAAGTCATGTAGTAATATTTATCACAAGGATGCATAACTTCACATATGGCTCGAAGTTGCTTTCTTATCTGCAAACGAGACATTGAAGCAAACCTGCATGAATGGATCCACCCACCGCGCATAGGCTGTACAGCAAGCACAAGATCAAGGAAAACAAGTTTATGTGGCGAAGAGAATGGAAAGATGGCATCTGGGACAAGAATAGCATCGCAATCCCGAGTATGATGATGAATTCATACAGCTTCATGGGTCCCTTTGGATGATAAATCAAGTAGATAAACTGCACACTTTCACAAACATATGCACAACGGTTAGCGGCAAGTCCATTTATATTACAGATTCATTTGGCTTTGATTCAGAAAAAATTCTTTGGTCGAGTTACTAATTTGAAATTCATAAAGTCTGTGGAAATCTACCACAATTGCACATAAACAGGGGACTTTATTTCTCATCATATAGCTTCCAGCAAAAGGGGAAAAGGTAGCAAAAATTAAGATGTTCAAGGCAGAATCGAGAGAAAAACCTTCAAGCTCTGACCCCCAAGCAGAGCGGAGGAAATGACAGAACCCAAGCAAACTGCGAATTGCATCGGCGCCACTATCAAACGAGCCCATCTGGGTCCTATGCCAAAAAAGAAACACATCGTCTATTTAATCGATAAAAATTCCGTTCGAGGGTTCTAACAAAGTAGAAAGGGCCACGATGATCAATAAATAATATACCTATAATGTCTCTGGCCATGTCTCTGAAACGGAGGTGTCGATTGCCTTCCAATTCCAGGCGTTCCAACACAATGGATAGGAGATTGTAGGAATAAAATGTGGCTACGGCTCCAACTATGAGACACAAAACCCCCGCAAACCATCCTAACCCTGCAAACGCAAATGGCAGACTCAGCAGGGCCGGTGCTACTATGGATGTAGTCAAATGGTAACCGGCGTGTAACCAGTTCCCTGCAGAATAAACATAAAACATGAATTTTTATATTGTCTTTTTAACTAAAATGAAAACATATACCCAAAGAAACTGGAAAAGAATATACCTTTGGATTCCAAGACAAATACAGCTCCTGCATCCAGATGATCCTCGGATTCAATATCACTATTGCCGTTTATCAAACCCACAGACTCTGCATCGTTTCCCACCGCCATTGTTTGATGTGAATCCACCCACAATCGATTGTTTTCTGGCAGTCCTGAGTTGAGTTTTATGTCACTGTGAATATGCAACCATGATTCTATAGACCCCAACCATGATTCTATAGACCCCATCCCCTTCAGATCATTAAACTAATTATTATATTAATCATAGGTGAAAAACCATCCTTATCAGCCATAATGGTTAATGTTGTTAATGTTGCAAAGGAAACGCCTTAATGCATAGAGTGTGGAGGAATATTGAAATGTGAATGGGTATTTTTGAAAGCAAGGGTCAATGATAATGAGTTTCAATTGAGGAAGCCATGCCTAAAACCCTATTCAGAGGTTAAAGTGGCTATAAAATAGAATAAAAATAGTCATAAATAGCCATTGAAGTTGTTTAAACACCTTTGTATCTGGATAAAGACTGCTTAGTTGAAAGTGAAAGTAAACAAATGAATCCATGCGAACAACAATTGGGTATCCATATCGATTTGGATAGGGTTATTTAAAAAATTATTATTTAAACGAAAATTTTAATTAATATCAAGATATATTTTAAACATTATTTATTCATTAAAATAATTGATTTTGTTAAAAAAAATATGTTAAAACACATTGATAATGAATTGGTTGTAAAGACATAAACTATCAAAATGGTATTTCTTGAAACATCCTTTTTCAAGTTTCAGTTGGAAAATACAAGTAGTAAATTGTAACGGAAGAGGTTAGAGAAGAAATATAATATTCTAAAGAACATTGAAGGTTGTCATTCCATATTTGAAGTTGCATCGAAATTTGTTGGAGGCATCAAAGACCTAAAGAAGTAGTAATGGACCTGCAAAATGTATATTTTGTTAGGATTTGTAACATGTAAATTAAGTGTGGAAATTTATTTGTAATATTTTGCATGTGAGTTGTGTTAAAATGAAATTGGAATGAATGGAAATGAAGTTACCTTTGCCATGGGGATTTCAATATTGTTAGTCGTAGATGCATGGTGAATGATGGCATACTAAACACCATTGGAGATTTATGCGTAATTGGAGGTGCATATTTCTTGATTGTCATTCTTCTTGTATTTTTCACATTTTGTCACGTTGATGAATGTGGTTTATGTGTTGCAGGGAAGATTTTATTTGTAGTAATAATTGTATAGTTGAATGGAGGCGATATAATGGTACTGTTGGATTTGGTACTGGAAGAAATTTGTTTTGTATATGTTGCAGTGTAAGTATTGATGCCTCAATTTCCTCCCAATAGTTATATAGTTGTGCTATTTATGAGTCCATATGTCCTATTGCAAAAGAAAGAAAATGTTTGAATGGAATGTATAGATAGTATAAAGAAATTGTAATATTTGCAAGCATGATTAATAATGATTAAATTTGATTGTTGTTGAAAGATATGAAAGGTATGTTATGAAATAGAATGAGCTTAATAAATAGGAGAAACCTTTTGGTAATGTTAAAGTATGGATTGGAGCAGATTATCTGGAGGTGGCATTGAACGAAGAATTTCTTCTGCATCTTTTCTGCGAGCAATGTTTTTGTTGTCCTTCATTTTATTGTAACGATCGAAACTGAATGCGGGGAAAATTCAGAGATCTTGTAGAGAAGGTACTCTTGAAATTGTTGTGAATGTGAGACCTTGACGTTCAGTTTTCCCAATGTCAATTGTTGCTTTTGGAAGTGTCATACCTTGAGATTTATGTATGGTTAAAGCCCAAGCCATCTTTAGTGGAATTTGTGTACGTCCATTTCTTTTTATTACTGGAATAGGTAGGTGAGTGGGATTTCTTTCATCCCAAGGGGGCCTGATGTATTTGGGAAAAGCTATGACAACAAATGTTGGAATTTGTGGTGGTGCAGTTGATTCTTTGTAAAAGATGGTTACAATTTCTCTGAGGGAACCATTAACAAGTCTGGCTGAAACCCAAAGGTTGGAACTTAACATAACTTTTTTGCCATTGCATAGTAACACAATTCGCTCAAGTTGCTCGTCTTCTGACGAAATTTTGGAATGTGTTGTCATCTTCAGCAATGGATCTTGCGATTGGCTTGTTTAGATATTTTATCATTTGCTTATTATGGACCATTGTTTGAGCATTTGTTGGAAATAGATGCATGGAATCATGGAAGGAATGTATTTCATCTTCTAGTACAAAGGAATCTGTGCGCGAAATGAGTATGTTGTAGTCGTCAATTGTTGGATTTGCATCTCTAATGTTCTGGAGGATGTTCCTGAAAGTAACCTGGGCGATGTTGTCGCCTTGTTGACAAAATGTTGTGTCTAATGTGATCACTGTGTTGAAGGTGTTCCACAATGCGATTTTGTGGCTCGCCCCTGCATATAGAGGTATGTCTTTGACGGGTGGTAACTGACCGAGTTCACCAACCAATATAATGGAACAACCACAGAAAGGAGCGTTTCTTTGTTGTGGAAATGCCTCTCGAAGCTGTTCATCAATATGGCTGAGAAGCTTTGGCCCAATGAAGCTCATTTCATCGATTAATATGTACCTTATATGCTTGATTTCTTCTTGGAATTTTGCATGAGCATTGCCTTCTAAGGGTGTAAGATCCTTTATAGGAAGGTGGAGAGCAGAATGGATTGTCGATGCTTGTATGTTGAAGGCAACAACCCCTATAGGGGTGAGGAGCATGATCGGTGAGGTTCTGGGCTTGCAAGGGTTATGAGCATATCTTTGATGCAATTGATAAGGAGGGATTTTCCTATACCAGCAGTGCCTTGTATTATCATTTTGAGAGCGGTTAAATAGTCCTTCTTACCAAAATGATCAGAGATAATATTTAGAGCTTTTCTTTGCATTGGAGAGAAAGTAGTAAGGGCCGCCAGGATACGTAGATGTGTTTGAAGAATGTGTTGGATGGAGCAGCTATTCTCAATGAATTGTATTGCATTATTTTGTAGATCTAATGGGATAGTGGTATGATTCTAGTTATGGTTGTGATCAAAGCCACGAAGGCCAAGCATGTCAAGGTTATTTATGAGGAGCTTATTTGTAGGGTGTAATTGGGAAAGTAGTTCCCATTCATTTATTTCCATGGTGTCTGGAGGATTGGTTTCATGAATAGTTGAGTTATCATTTGCGACAGATTCAATATCAGATGGTATGTGGTGTTGATGCCAAGGTTTGTAGAATGGACAAAATGTTTGCCAATTTGTGATGAATTTTGCAGCAAAATCTCCTATATCTTGTACAATATGGCGAAATGGTTTGTATAGCATAAGTTCAACTTTACAAAAGTTAGCATAGTAAGGTTCGGTTGTGGATGGAATGGAGGAGTAATGTGATATGACCCGAATAATTGCTTTTGTAGGTCTTTGTTTCCATTTTTTTGTTTTGCGACGAGGATCATATGACCAGGATCTTGCTACTTCTATAAGTGATGTGGATTCTAGGGTAGAAGGGCGTTGGATATATGTATATATGATGTGTGGGGATGTAGTGGAGGTGGTGTTTGATTGTGGAAGGCGCATAAGAATTTTTTGGCTTACGTTTAAAGTAAAGAATGGTTGACTACATAGTGTTAATGGTAATTTTTGCAGCATATGGCCGGTTTCTTGTGCTCCAATGTCACGATCAACAAGGGTTTCTGCAAGAAATTTTTGAAATGCAGATGTTGTTGGGTCAACAATGGGTGAAGCGAAGACAATTCTACGTAGCATGTGGTGGAAGATTTCAGATTTATTTTTATTTTTATTTTTTTTATTTTTTCTGATTTGGATGCATATTTGGCGATATATTTTTGTTTCAACATGTATGGAGAGTACTAGTTGGCAATCAACATTTGCACGCCAAATAGATAAGATGGTAGGGTTATGGGTATTGAGTCGATCGTCGTTGCGAGCAGGGGTGTATGTTTTTGGGCCATTGGAGTCAATGAATAAGGATGGTTTTGGATGTAATTCCCGTGGTACTTTATAACGACATTGGAATGAAGATCCATTCCTTCTTAGGCATGTGCTTTCGGTGCATTTTGTGTGACGTTCAACGCAATTGATGAGTTGTTCATAATCATTGAAAGGATTGGTTATGAAGATTTGTGGTGTGGACAATAGACAAGGGTCTTCAGGATTTGTCCGAGTAATTGGTTGGTTTGAAATCAATGGAGTATGAGGGTTCCAAGCAGAAATATATTTGTCGAAGAACTGCCTAGTAATATGAACTACTTCTGTGTCTTCCCAGTTGAGGCTTTCCATATCAGGTGCATTTTCTATCCAAAGAAAACCATGGATGTGTGCAGATCCCCTATGTTGTCATTCATCCTTGTCAAGTACGCATTTCTGTAAGATAATTTTGTAGTAAGTGAGGTATGATGTTTAGAGTGTTACAAAAAAAATGTGGTAGAATGCGTACCTATACCAGTAGTCTTTTTTCTGCAAGTGTTTCTTTAAGATAACCTCACGAAATGCTGTGAATTTATGGTGCATATATAGTGATGTTAAATGTGGGTTAGAGATAATGTTATCATTTCTCCATTTTTTTTGTTTTGTAATATCAGAAGGTTGACATCCGGGCATGATTGCATGAAGACCAGGCCATTTTGTATTAGTTGCACTTAATGTGAAGAAGAACGTCGGGCAACCGAATTGAGATATCATGTCTGTCAGTTCATTTTTAGCTTTGTTCCAAAAAGATCTTGTTCCACGTAAAGAACAACCGAATCGCATGACTTGCTCTGCTAATTGCTCATCTGGAAATTGTTCTAATCGGATGTTGAGATATTGAATAGATGTTGGAAAGTTATCTGCGAAGTTCTTTTTCACAAAAATCAAGGTTGTTTCTTGACTGCGATGTCGCATCATGAGATTATATATGCAATAACAAAAGTGTTGGTGCTTTCCAAATCTATTACCATAGTAACGTATGAGATGAAGTGCATATTCATGTAATTGCACTGCTTTCTTCTTGGTTGATTTGGCATTGCAGCTCTTGTGGGGAAAAGGGTGGGAAAGCGATAGAGAGTAGACCTTCTATGTTGTATTCATTGAATGGAGATAAGCCAATTATTATCCATTCAATTGTAGTATCAGAATGGTGGTTGTAAGCATGTAAACAATGGCGGATTTCTTGGATTTCTGTATTTGTATTAGGAATAATGGGTACGAATGATGATGTTTTGTGTAGGGATGGGTTTGCCGAATCTTCAGTGGGCTCATGTGGTGGTTCAAGTGAAAGGTGGATAGTTGTTTTTGTAGTATTAGAATGGCGAAGGGAGGAGGAGACATCAGTGGGGATTGCTGGTAAGGATGCTAGTGCATTGTTATCAATACGAGCATTCTTATAGTATGGGCCATTTGCCAATTTGTATTCTAATGCAGCAAGAACGTGATGTCTATTGACAATGCAATATAAGCCTTATGGTCACTTCTATGATGAGTGACAATTAGAATGTCCAAGTCTTCAACACGTGGTGGCAACATGTTTACGATTTTTGTAATGTCTTGATGTTTCCGGGAAAACTAGTGTCTATTTGATCTGCTAGTCCCACTAAGATGGGTAGCTATCTTAGAAACAAACAATTCAAAGTAACTTATGTTTTCCTTTATGTATGATAGATAAGAGAGAAGTAGAGAGCACCAACGCAAATTTTCCGCTTGGCTCCTTGCTCGTTTCCTCTCTCCTTTGATAGAGCTTGCCACTCCTTTCTCACTTGTCTCACTTTAAAGAACACTTGTAGAGACAAAGCAACCGAACACCATCAAATCATAGTGATCTATAATACCATAAAAAATGTAGAATCAGAAGTACATTAACCATACAATTGCATTCACAAATAGCAAGATTCATAAATACACAAGTATATGGAGGAAAACTCAAATAACTTTATTGATAGTAGAATTATAAGAGAGGATTACAACCCAACTGTCTGATCCAGCATCATCCTCCCAGCATGAAAGCCCTCTTCACCTCATGAAAAGCAAGATCACCCAACAATACAATGTCTCAAAGAGAAACCAACAACACTTCCTTACAAATTACAAAATTCTAGCCTCTAGATCTCTCAGAAGAGGGATCCATATATAAATGTCATGCAAGGGGGTGAGTCAGCTCTGGGTTTTTGATTAGTGTCATTCCACTGATATTTCTTGGTTCCACTTGGAGATTTCATTGATCTCCTACTCATCCTTGGGCAAATTTAGAGAGGCAAGTGTCATAGGAGAAGTTTCTAGAAGATTCCATGAGCATCCACTTAGCAAACTGTCTGATACATTTGTCCATTCTCACTCATCGCACCCCATAGAAGACCTTTTCAGTATGCATCACACTTCCCATGTGTAGCAGGTGAGATGCATCGCACCCTGACAGTGGAGCATTTAGTATGGTCAAGTTTTGGCTAGTTCTGAGTGGTTTTTTCAGGTGGAACTTCTGGGAAATGATGTAATCAGTTGACCATGATCCTTTAGGGTATGAAACAACACTTTTAGGGGTTAAAGAGCCCTTGGTTTATCGACATATATGCTTGGGGTTGAAGTGCCCAAATATGTCTATAACATCGAGGAAAACAAATTGTGTGGCCACTATATTTATATTGGCCACCACATGCATGTGTTACCTGCAGTATAGGGTTAACCCTAGCAATGAGCATTTCTTCTATTTGTGAAAGAGATGTAAGGACAGTTGGTTGAGGACCAACGTCCATGTTGTTTAATAATGAGAAGTGATGAACTTTTGTTTCAGAGATGCATCTGGAGCAGCAATACATTTGGTTAGAATTGCGGATATGTATTCTAGGATATGATTCAAGACAAATGGAGCATGGACATTTAGGTGCAAGTTTATCAATCTTTTCATGGAAATTTCGATGTGCTTCATTAGTATAAATGTTGTTGAAAGCATGCGCAAAGGATGGGTATGGATGTATTTGTTTGAGAGGTTTGCTGAAAAGATAGAGAGTTTGATAACTGCAAAGGGGGATTGTTTTCGGGTGGATCGTTTCAGACAAGGAATGTTGGTTTTCCTTCTGTTTTTTGTGTTTTGATATTCTCTTTTGCTTTTTTTTCCTTGATATTCTCTTTTGCATCAATGTGCATTTATTCCTTCTTTATTTGTTGCATAGTATCTTCTGGCATGTTCATCATTACAAGAAGAAAACATTCGCAAAAGTTATGGTAACTATAAGCAAGAGAGTGGAAAACAAGAATGTTCTTTGGAGAGAACAACCATGCTATTGTATAAAAGCGAAAGAGGAGAAAGAAATTTAAGTTTTGAATAGTTTTATGTGAATTTTTTTTTGAAGTTTTGAATAATTTATGTGAATTTTTTATTTGAATAATGTGTTTGAAAGAACATTTTAGTAATTTTCCTTTATACATGTAGATAATTTCATGTGTAATGTAGCAAGTTACCTCATTTTTTAAAAGAAAAAAGATGATAAGAATGTGAATTTGTGTACTTAGATAATGCTAGATACAATGGAGGATGAATACTTATTTCAATACTATTTAAAAGAATTTCGTGAGAAGGCATGAAACAGTATATGGTGTAAAATTGTATTTATAAAATATTATAATAGGAATTGTCAAAAAATGATGAATACATTTTGTGATATCTATCTACGATATTGAGATGTTTTGAATTTCTCGAAGGATGTTGTTGCATTTTGTTGTGAAATGCAAGATTTCTTCTTTTATGATAACACATTTCAACTGCGGTATTCCTTTAAAAGTTTTCGTCTTCACTGATAGTGTGAAGATATGATCTGTCCATAGAGATTTGGAGAAAATTTCCTTGATTAGATCTAGATATGAGGATAATAAATAGAAGTCTTTGGCATTATTCCCAAGAATTGTAGATCACGCATCTTCGAAAGCAACAGTTGAAGCCAATTCACCAGTGTGATCTTATATGTCGATTTTCAGTAAGTATCTGTAATCACAATCACTTACTTCGGCGTTGCATTTTGGGAAAAACCACATCTCGTATTTTGTGGAATAAGTTTTTTCATGCATTTTTTCCCATCAACGATAAATGGGCAAGAAATGTAGTAAAAACTGTCCATCCCAATTTTTGTTATTGTTCCCTTTAATTGGAAGAATGTTGGTTTCTCTAAGGAATCCATACTGTAAATATCAACAATTGTTATTTTTTTTTGTTGATAGCTAAAAGGAGATCCTATTGTGAAACATGTAGAAGCTGCAGTCGAACCTTCTTTTTTAAACCATGACTTTAGCGTGTGGGCCTCTTCAATGTCAAGATCTACAAGAATAATGGATCTTGTTGTAGTGCCAACATTTTTTCCATTAAATTCTCCAACACGGAGCCTTGATTACAATGATGGGGTTATTTCCTATCACACGGAATGAGTCGAGGTTGCAAACAAAATCAACCTCCCTAGTATCTAAAGATATCTAGTGACAAGCAAGCCAATCAAAAACTATCTTTCTCTAAATATGAAATTAAAAACAAAGGAAAACAAGTGTTTTAGGCCTACCTTGGGTCCAATGCAAGTTTGTGGAAGCCTCACTCTTTTGCTCCAAATGAGCTCCCTTGTACCAAGTCTGCAAACATAAACAAGCCAACAAATTAAATAGCACCTGAAAATCCAATATCATAAAGCATATCCATCATAATGCTCAAGGAGATTATGAAACAAACCACATGAGACAATTTGTTGAGAAAAATGAATCTGATTGTATTAATTCAAATCAAAGAAGAACTTTACAACCTGTGCCTTGATGCTGTACAAGCTCCTCCCAGGGTCTGACAAGAAGTCTCCTCTACTTTGACAAGTTTCACTCACTTCCCAATGAAGCCAAAAGGTATGTGATCTCTCCTCTCAAGCTTAACTAGGAAGTCCCAATTCCATCAGCATTTACCCTAAAAAATGTTCAGCTTCTAACCTCTCTAGCAACTGACCCAATGCCTTAATTTATATTGCAATGAAGGGAAGTTACAGGTCCTCCTTCAAAGGGATAAAGCCCTCCTTCAAAGGGATAGCTCCTCCTATCAAGGGATTAGCTCCTTCTCTTTTGGGATGCATGAACCACCTTGGAGCGAACAATCCGTGTCAAAATTCCTTCTAGAATCATCTAGAATTAACCCAAAGTGAGTTTTTTCGAATAAACTTGCGCCTCTTTTACTTTTATAGGGGTACGCACCCACCCTTTTACAGACAGAGCGTGCAGATACGCAGGTAATATGAAAAAAGAGTGCAGGCCCACAGGAAAAAGTGAGAGAAAGTGCAGAAGCAGAGCTTTATTGATTTTTAATGTCTTTCTCTCATTTGCAAAGCTTGACATGAAGAGCTGAGGTCTGAGACTTGCTTAGGAGGACAGTATAAGTGATGATAGACCCATACTAACTACAAATAGTCATGGTGACGATATTTTTGTGTAACATTTCCTGTAGCACATAGGGAGGAGATTTCTTGTGATACGGCATCAAAATTATCTCCCCAAAATATTGCATATATGTTATACCCAGACATATCTTGAAGTTGTAGTGTTTGTTTAGTAACTTCAGAGCCATCTTTTCTACGTGTAGTGCACAAACTGGAAATGTCTATGACAATACCAAGAATATCAACAATGGAGTTGATGTTTGTTGTTCTGATATCGTTGATTGATTTTATATTGAATTGCACCGTTGGATTGTGCTTTTTTTTGTTTCCAACATGTTCTATGGTAGACGTTGCATTCAACAAAATTTCCCAGTCATTGTTCAAGTGGTTGTATTGCTTATTAGCCATTTTGACATTCCCTTTAGAGACAATGTAGACATTTCCATGTTGGATTTTGTCAAAAGAATAATCTGCAACATTGTTGAAACAAGTAATATGTATTTCTCCACCCTCTGTATCGAACAGGTCAAAACCAAACAGTTTATCAGGTCCATATTGATTCTGAAATTGTCGAAGAGCTAATTTCCTTTGGACGTATCCTTTTATGCACCAATTTGAGTGGTAAGGGTTTAGTGATTTGATGGGAATTTGAACTGTCAGAACGGATGGGGTTGAAGTAGTTAGAAGAGGGCGGTGTCTTTTTGATAGAGGATCTGGGTTCGATGAGGAAGGAGTGTTTTCTTTAGATATGATCGAGATACTCATAGTTTTTGGATTGCCAATTAAGGGTGCAAATGAAGTAGAAATCTCGAAGTCTATTAGCTTTATAGACCTACATGACAAACGAGAGTCATAAGAATAATTGTTAGAGGCGGAAGTGTTATTAATAAAAATGTTAAATTTGAAATAAGAAATTTATAACAAACTTACATTGATGGACCAATAGATGAAGTAGTCCAACTTTTAACATTTATAACAGAACCCTTTTGTAGCAAGCTTGTTGCTACGAGGTGATTGAAATCTTTTGGAAGCATAATGTGTTTCTTATGTGTTCCATCAGAGATTGCAGTACGATATCGTGGAGTTGAATTTTGCATTGATTGTATAGGTTCAAGTTCAACAATTTGTAGGTATGGTTGAATATGAATTGATCCAGATAGCATTGAGAAAATTACATTCTCAATAAGTTTTGTTGTCATTTTTTGAAAGTAGAGATGACAAAATAAGTACAGTACAAAACAAAACACAAAAAAGTTGTTTCCTTTGCGTAAGATGTTTAACATTCATTACATTCCTATAACAGTACTTGAAAATATATGAACTAAAGGGCAAGAAGCATGTTCAATTTGTTTCTAAATGAGTGGTTATCTAAGCTTCTAAACATAATAATGAAGATATTTATTACAACAACTTCTATATCATCATTATTTTTGAAACATAGTTAAAACTGTAAATTAACAATTTCAGAAACCTACGCATGTTAGAAACAATTAGGCAGGCATAACATACTTAATACTATAAACTATAAATTTCATAAACCTACCAACCTTTAATGCATACCAACATTTCCTTTTTAGTAGAAGTATGATTCGTTCCAAATGCATGGTGTTTCAAATTTCTGTACTCTACAATTTAATTATTAAGTTATCCAAGACAATTTGCCAATTATTATGTAGCAGACAAAGATATTGCCTGGACGAAATATCATTCAATATTTTAACAGGAAAAATGTGTACAAATATTTATAGGCACACTCCTTATACCTCAAGCTTTTTGGTTTCAGCTTCAGCTTTTGAAGTCTGCAAATTTATCCAAGCATCAATTTTTTCTTCTTCTTGTTGATAAAAGAAATTTACAGACAAACAATAATTATGAAGAATAAGTGGAGAGTGACAGTTTAGGAATAATATAATCATATTATATTGTGAAGTATTATAGTCCCAAACGATCCCGATCAGCGTAGAGACAGACCACCTATTCTAACCTCAAGGTTGCAATTTCAAGGCCAGCTGAAATTCAAATTGCAGATAAAAAATAATGCAAGTGATAAGAGGTTCCAATTCCAGGATAACAGTTTATAGGTTGACAAAAATAGATTAAGACAAGGTTACATCTCTTGTCAAGTATCTGAAACTAGAGATCATAACAAAACACCCACCTCATTCATGACCATTCATTGAACATATAAAGGCTATATGACAAGCATCCCTGCAAGATATCCATATAAAGGCCTAATACCAGCTATGCTAGCTCTGGATATTGCTGTAATCATTCTTGTGACAAAACATCACTAATCGTGTGCAAATTGTCCTGTTTTGTTGCTTGAGTAATGTCATTCAAATAAGGAAGAACCATTCTTGAGACAAAACACCACTAACTCTCTGCAAAATGTCATGTTTTTCTACCTAAGTAGTGTCATTCAAAAAAGGAAGAACCATTCTTGAGACAAAACATCACTAACCTTGTGCAAAGTGTCATGCTTTGTTGCCTAAGTAGTCACTCATTCAAATAAGGAAGAAAAATTCTTAAGACCAAACATCACTAACCCTCTACAAAGTGTCCTGTTTTGCTGTCTTATTGTCATTCAAATCAGGTTGCACTGGGGCTATCCATGTCTACCGAGGGGAAATAGAACTAATGAGGAAGATCAGAGCATAGAATTGAATAATTATGTAGTTCATTGATTCCAGTTGGTTGTGAATCCAACCCAATTCATCCTCTGTACAACCACACCTCTAAAGAGTTGAAAAGATAGAATCATCTCCATATAAACAACTACAAAAGAAAAATGATCATATAAAAAATAATATATAACTTTTTAAAAAATGGTCTTATAGATACTCCTTAGCTGAGCTGTCATTCTATTCTTGGTGTATCTATGCTAACAAAGTCACCAAGGGCTTGCAATTGGTCTGATACACACACACTTGGAGGGTTTTGAACCCAAGTTCCTATTACTTATGTCTCAGATGAGCAAAAAGACTAGACTCCCCATGCATAGATTTTTTTTTATACGGTTAACTTTTAATTTTCTTGTTAAATATGCTAGTTTTATAGCTATGTATTATCTAGACATGAGATCGAGACTTATCTAGCTCGGCTAGAAAGATGGGAATAACTCTATTTTTGGATGGCTTATAACACTAACCGGAGGCCAACAGACTTGGTTTCCTCTCGGGGCAAGTTGAGGCCACCCGATCAACCTATGTGGTGTAAATTTTCCTAGTATATAATGGAAAATGGATGGACCTACCAAGCTTAACAAAAAATATATATATTTGAAATGATAAACAATAATTTTTTTGTCTCAAGTTAAGACAGTTTAACAAAAAATGGTCTCAACTATTGTCTTAAAACCCCCCTTTATGTTGTAGCGCATTATCTTCATCATTCTATCCTAAACTTAGAAAAAAAATAATATATGCATGATGGATTTCCTTTTTCAACAAAAACACCATTGTTTTCAAGATTTATAATATCTTATAATAGTTATAGGTTGACTTGTATCATGTTTATTTTGATCTACATTGTTGTATAAATTGGCTTTAAGAGAAGGACTTAGATTTTTCCAAGCACATCTAGTTTGTTTCCCCTCATTTCTCAAGTCTTCACCAACATCGTCATCATCCATGGCCTTATATTCAACTTCAAATATTCATATTTTACTTTGATAAATTTTCAGCAGTCATGGTTAGCATATGTGGCTTTGATGTTGGACTATTTTATATGCATCTTCATCTCATCTCATCATGAATAAAATAACTTGAGGTAATATTTTCCTAATCTTTATGATTTGTTGAAGATAAGGGAAATTCATATTAAAAGCAAGATCTATAAGTTTGTTTCCTATTGTCATCTGTTGTTTTGAAATGTTGTGATTAGTAGCTTCGTTTTTATCAAGAACTATATTATAATATCCTACATTTTTCCCGTGTGATAAAAAGGTGTGTTAATTGGCCATTTTGATTGTCAAAAGAGTATTAAAGGTGTCTAATTTTATCTGTTATGGCATCCATGAGGGATCTTTATTATTTCTTACCTATGATATAATCCCTCTTAGGAACATCAACGCCACATCAATTCTTATGTTTGCAAGTTTTAGGTAAGGATGAGGTGTTTCCTCATATGTGATGTTGGTTTTCACTTTCTTAGAGGATCCATGTCAATTAGCTAGGGTTAATCTAATAAAGTTAAAAATAAATATTTGTTTACTTTTTTATAATGTAAAAAAATATTAAGATTAAAAAAAATCAAATCCAATTAACATCTAATAGTAAATTGTTAGGCTCTCCTTCTCACTCTGAAATTTTCTAAATCAATCTTAAAATGCTCAACTTAATGCGTTGGTGAAACCAAGATTTAAAATTTTGATCATGAGATTTAAAATAGTAATAATAATTACCAAAAAGAATATCAACATATGGTCATAGGAATTTGCAAATATTCTTAAGAACGTCAAGATGTTCCCAAGAACACCTACATGTTGTTAGATGAGAGCCTTAGTCACAATTTTAGGGATGCATATGCTTGAGAATTAGGCCTAAGAAAGCATGTGGATTTAGGGAGAATACAAGTAAAGTCTTAAGTAAATGTGAAAATATGTTCTTGAACCTCATATTGCACCTGACTCCCTCCCTCAACACACAACTTTATTGTGATACAATTGCTTTCAAAATTATAACAAAGTTCCTTGTTTTGTTGCAACGATTGATAAGAGTGGTTTTTACCAATAAAATCATATATAAATGACTAAATTTATAATTATTATGTTTAATTAAAACATTGAAATTTAAAATGATATTTTATAAATTATAATTACACAAATGACTAATATATACAATTAATGTTATTTAAATTTAATTATTTTCAATAAATTCTAATTACCAAATATCTAATAATGTACACTTTAAAGAGAGAAAATGCTATTTAAATTAATGTATTCTTAAATATGTTGTTATAGATTAAATTTAATTTTAAATTATTTTGTAGATAACATATTACTCATATATCATTAATATAATTTAAAAAAAATTAAGAAACCAAATTTAATATTAAGAAAATATATCTATTTAATTATTCTAAAAATTAATAAATTAAACAAAATTTTATATATATATATATATATATATATATATATATATATAGATAGATATAATATATATTATATATATCACATTAATGTTCAATGCTGGCAGCATGTGCTCTGTGGAATGGTGTGTATCTATATATATATTCAATGCTTGCAGCGTGCACTGCGTGGATGTCATGTCCCTCCCTTATTACATTACCATATTAATGATAAATAGACATATATAAGAAAATAATAAGAAAGTGAAACTTAATCTGGGTAAACTGGTAATTTAAAAATAACATTAATTACAAGGTTTATGGACAGAGGTCACATTTAACTATATTTTTTATCCACTGATAATTTTTTTTGCATATGTTATATTGTTTTATGGGCCACATCTTAACCCGTGCTTTATGGTACGCACAGTCTTATGCACAGTATATTGTAATTAATACTATGACCTATCCTATGCAATGAATATTAACTCATTCATTGCGTGTTTAACCATGGACCATTCGATTTGGGATTTGTCAAACTCTTCGGCTCTACCATGGCTTCGTGGCACAAGCAGGTTGTCCCTCCATAGCTGGATGCCTTAGGATTCCTACTCCCATCGAGGAGGAGAGCTCAGATCTCGGATCCAAGGGCTACAAACTCTTCAGTGGTAATACACATTCTTGGTTGCTGGGTTGTGGTTCATTTGGTTCCTAAGCCCTTGACGCTTGTTCGGGCTCTGATCATCCTTCCTCTGTCGAGTTCTTTGAGTAAGATGGATACTTTGTCATTGAAGATCAGCAATGAAGTTCTGGGCTTTCCCTCGAATGGTAAGTTGCTAGAATCCTTCCAGTAACAACTATGAGCTCATAATTTCCTTTGGTTTGATGCTTATGTCAAATGCAGATTTTCTACATACTAATTGTTTACAATCTACTGTATATAGGAATGGCGGTTTCAGGCTCGAGCTTTTCCAACTATTCTCCCACACAGATTCGGTTCAAGCCAGCAGATTTTGGTGCGCTCAAGCTCTCCGGGGAAGCTTTGGCTGAAGTGTTTTGTGCATGGGGTCATATGTAAGGTATTGCATCTAAAGAGTTCTTGAGTTCTGCGTCAACTGAAATTAAGGGTGTTATCTGCCAGGTTGTGTTTTGCTACTCAGAGGGGTAGTACCCCCCCCCCCTGTGCCTATTGGTATCCCATCGAGGGCTTCCTTGTGGACCTGCTTACCAGGTTGTGCCTCTCTTTGATTCTGGCATGGGCTACCCGATTTCCGGACAGTTATGTTGTTTTGATGTTAACTGTGGCCGAGGGCCTTGTAATTTTACAGAAGTAATAATATGTACCTTGGTTTTCTTACCGAAGGGCATGATAGGCGGCTACGGCCATGACGGGATTTTCTTTTAAGGTTATGCTATACTGTTTCTTGGAATACCTTCCTGTGTATGCTATCTTGTTTCCCTGTTAAATGTAATTTTGGAAGCTGGTCATATACTGTTCTATTTGCAGATTTACTGTTATTATACATTCGGGTTTCTTGATGTCGTCCCGTTAACATGATATATTTTATGAAAGTTCATTTTCGGAAAATATGCACAAGTCTGCTTTGACTACCTTGAATTTTTGGCTTGTTCAGTCTTTTCTTTGGTTCTGTGAGTATGTACTATCTTAGATATATTTAATGAAAGCCTTCGGCTGAAGAATTTGTATACAGATAAGTCACTATATCGTCTTTGCTTATCACAATGCCAATTATAGCCCAGGTTGGTTTGGTAATAAATCTGGGTTTACTTCGATTGAACTTACTACTAAAATAACAAAGGTTTTGGTCTTTTGTGAATTAAAATTCATGCACTTTGAGTGTTTTTGCAAAGTAATCTGCATTTTCTTTAACATTGTACATAGAAAAGGTAGCTGCTCTACAGCAAGAGTGGGGAAGATGTCCATGATTATATAAACATTATTACAAGCCCATTCAAACCCAAGTGTGACATCAACTTCAGATTCCCTAAACCCTTAGATGAGTTTGTGCTAATTATAGCCCATGTTGGTTTGGTAATAAATCTGGGTTTTACTTGGATTGAGTTACTACTAAAATAACAGAGGTTTTGGTCTTTTGTGAATTAAAATTCATGCAATTTGAGTGTTTTTGCAAAGTAATTTACATTTTATTTAACATTGTACACAGAAAAGGTAGTTGCTCTACAACAAGCATGGGGAAGATGTCCATAATTATTAAATAAAGTGAGGTCAATATTCAATGTCATTAAATAATATTCTCAGTGTCCTGTCAAAATAGAGCAATGAAATAAATGGAGAAAAAAAGTTGGTTGTCTAACCGAGCCTAGGGTTTAGTTTGCAGGGAGAGAAACAAGGCACAGTCTAAAGTTTGGAGAGGAAATGAGATATGAAATCTTTTATAAGAATGTGCCTATGTAATGATGTATGGAATCTAGATTGTACATAAAGGTGCATTGAATATATAGACATTATTCCAAGCCCATTCAAACCCAAGTGTGACATCAACTTCAGATTCCCTAAACCCTCATAATAGTTTGTGCTAATTATAGCCCAAGTTGGTTTGGTAATAAATCTGGCTTTTACTTGGATTGAACTTACTACTAAAATAACAGAGGTTTTGGTCTTCTGTGAATTAAAATTCATGCAATTTGAGTGTTTTCGCAAAGTAATCTGCATTTTCTTTAACATTGTACACATAAAAGGTAGCTGCTCTACAACAAGCATGGGGAAGATGTCCATGATTATATAGACATTATTACAAGCCCATTCAAACCCAAGTGTGACATCAACTTCAGATTCCATAAACCCTTAGATGAGTTTGTGCCAATTATAGCCCAAGTTGGTTTGGTAATAAATCTGGGTTTTACTTGGATTGAACTTACTAGTAAAATAACAGAGGTTTTGGCCTTTTGTGAATTAAAATTCACGCAATTTGAGTTTTTTTGCAAAGTAATCTGCATTTTCTTTAACATTGTACACATAAAAGGTAGTTGCTCTACAACAAGCGTGGGGAAGATGTCCATGATTATTAAATAAAATGAGGTCAATATTCAATGTCATTGAATAATATTTTCAGTGTCCTGTCAAACAAAAGCAATGAAATAAATGGAAAAAAAGGTTGGTTGTCTAACCGAGCCTAGGGTTTAGTTTGTAGGGAGAGAAACAAGGCACAATCTAAAGTTTGGAGGGGAAATGAGATATGAAATATTTTATAGGAATGTGCCTCTGTAATGATGTATGGAATCTACATTGTACATAAAGGTGCATTGAATATATAGACATTATTACAAGCCCATTCAAACCCAAGTGTGACTTCAACTTCAGATTCCCTAAACCCTCAGATGAGTTTGTGCTAATTATAGCCTAGGTTGGTTTGGTAATAAATTTGGGTTTTACTTAGATTGAACTTACTACTAAAATAACAGAGGTTTTGGTCTTTTGTGAATTAAAATTCATGCAATTTGAGTGTTTTTGCAAAGTAATATGCATTTTCTTTAACACTGTACATAGAAAAGGTAATTGCTCTATAGCAAGCGTGGGGAAGATGTCCAAGATTATTAAATAAAATGAGGTCAATATTCAATGTCATTGAATAATATTCTCAGTGTTAATAAATCTAAATCTATGCTAGTTTATTTCATGAAGGGAATAATCAGAGCTAAAAACAGTCACTAAGGGCTTGCAGACTACTTCCTCAATTTATCCTCTGCACTCTCACTTATTTGTAATGTAGCCTAGCATGTGAAGGGTGTGCTAGTTAGCAGAGTAGGATAAATTCTAAAAAAGCGATAGATAAACACCGATCACTAATATAAAATGAAACATAAAAACTTAATAAACACATATCACTAATATAAAATACCATGCCATGTATAAGTAATTTCAAGATTCCATCCTTACGATCCTCTTTCCAAATACGAGGTTTTGATTGCTGAATAACTGAGGCCTTCCCCTATGGAATTAAGGCTAGGCGTTAAACTATACCCATCCCAGGATTGTAGGCAAAATAGGATTTCAACATTTATTTGTATGTTGATGATTCTTTTATGCTAATTTTAGTAGTCATAACAGTAGCAGTGTTCCTATATTTTGTTCTCTCATTATGGGTTTCAACTCCCCTTATTTTATTTCAACCAACTTTGGTTGCTTTAACATGTAAAATAAAAACATAGTAGGGTATGAAGGCCATAAATCATGTTGGTTGTCTAACCGAGCCTCCATGAAGATTAGAGATTCAGTTAAAGAAATGTATCACTAATATAAAATAAGTAATTTCAAGATTCCATCCTTACCATCCTCTTTCCAGGTACGAGGTTTTGATTGGTGAATAACTGAGGCCTTTCCCTATGGCATTAAGGCTAGGCGTTAAACTATACCCATTCCAAGATTGTAGGAAAAATAGGATTTCAACATTTATTTGTATGTTGATGATTCTTTTATGCTAATTTTAGTAGCCATAATAGTAGCAGTGTTCCTATATTTTGTTCTCTCACTATGGGTTTCAACTCCCCTTATTTTATTTCAACCAACTTTGGTTGCTTTAACATGTAAAATAAAAACATAGTAGGGTATGAAAGCCATAAATCATGTTGGTTGTCTAACCGAGCCTCCATAAAGATTGGAGATTCAGATAAATAAATGTATCTCATAAAAGCCTCATGCAAAGAATGTTAATGATTGAGAACACGGCAAGCTTGGTGTCATTTATAACAAACAAGATTACAGGTTTGTAGCTCTTCTAAGCAAAACAACCTCAAACTTGGAGAACTTAGAAAGAAATAGAACTTAAAATTAGCTATATCATAATACTATCAGGTTCATTTTCTTTGAAGATTTAACCTAAGAAACAAAAATAAGAACTCTGCATTAGTTTCGAAAAGAAACACACCTATTTTGTTTTCTTTGTTGTTTCTAGCTTGTTGCGATTATAAGCATAGGATTTGAAGTGAAGGGACAAGCTTGTCAATAGGTAACTTGTAGGGCTTTGTCCTTAGGCAGAGCAGAATCAATCCTCCATACATCTGAGTTGCAGGTTCTCATGAACAACAGTGGATATAAGCAAAATAGAATAGTGGTTGACAATAGTATAGTAAAGGCAAGAAACATAAAGCAAAATATGAGATGAGAAAGGAGAACAGTAACCCAGAATATATATAAAACCTAATAACTACCACCATAACCATTTGTGATGCAGAGGGCACCATATTCAGATAGAGGGAAAAATGACCAACTAATTAGTTGTCATTGCAGCAATCATCATCCTCTTGGCCCTCCTCCTCCTACAGAAAAAACGGCCTACGCAGCCCTCGTGCAGCCAAAAAAGAAGGTACCTCGTCCTCTGTGGCCTTCATCATCCTCTTGCAATCCTTTTCCCAAACCCACCTCTGCAGGTCCCTCGCCCTCCTATGCAACAACTTTGCTTGTGCCCTCCTCTGCATCAAACCTGGCTATCTGCGCGCAGGATGGAGGTTGGGTTGATTAGGGTAAACCGTTGGGCCGATAATAGAAACGATTTTTTTAAAAATAATTATTAACTAATACGTTAAGGTTTTTAAAGAGTTTTTTAATGTTTTAAAAGATTTTTTATTAAATTAGACGGCTGATTATTCTTGAATCATCTAACAATAGATCTAATGGCTAAGATTAGGACAGCAAGGCATTTGAGAAACGCCTTATGGCATAATTAAATATTTTAATAGATATAAATAAAATTAATAATTTTTTCCCATTTTCTAAATATTCCAAAATCGATGAATAAAAACAAAGATATGCCTCTTTCACAAATCAAAATGTGATTCAAGTGACTAATGCCCGATACCATTTAGTTTTTCCACGCAAAACTCCAAATTCAACATTTGACGATTCCACACCCTGCGTCGCGCAACCAATATATACAATGGTTGGCCACCTATTGGATTTAAATAATTACAAAATTTAAACCAATATATACAATGGTGGGCCACCTATTGGATTTAAGTAATTACAAAATTTAAATCCATGGTATATCCAGTTTTGTTCAGTGTTTTTCTTTTAGGGACCAATATATATAATGCTATAAAGCCATTGATGTGTGATTGTTTGTGATTGCAGGTTCTTAAAAGGAAACTCTTTCAGAAGGTTGGAGCGTGGCTGCCACAAACTAGCATTGGACTTAAGGTAGGGTCTAAACACCTCTTTAGTTTTTATTAATGAATCACAATATGTTTAGAGAAAGGTAGATTTGCTTGTCCTTCTTGTTGCTAGATATCTATTGATACTAGGGAGATTGGCCTTGTCTGCAAGATCGATTTATCCGGCCAACAAATTGGCGACTCAACTGGGGATTTATCAGTATCAACCATACCCTGGCTATACTTATCAACAGCCTCAACAACCCCAATTTGGTCTAGTTAATCCTAGTTTCCCAAGAGGTTATAACATTCCTAATGCAAATCCAATTCCAGGTTATCCTAGGAATCCTCCTCCTGGAGCTGGTCTCATTACACAAGGATTTTGTGAACCTAACCGTCAGTTACCATTTATTGCAACTTTGGATTTACCCGATTTGTCATGCCTTACGAACGATCCAATTTATTATCTTTCGTATTGGCCAGCAATGCCTAATAAGTTGCCCAGTGATATCCTGAAGTTTGAGGGTAAGTCAGGAGAAGACCCGTCAAATCATGTAATGACTTATCACCTTTGGTGTGCATCTAATTCCATTATTGATGATTCAATTCGCTTACATCTTTTTCAATGAACTCTAATTGGTCTTGCTGCCAAATGGTACATTGAGTTAGCACGAGGCTCTTTTTATAATTTTAGTCAGTTAGCTACTTCTTTCTTAACTGATTTTCAGTTGCCTGTCAGATACGACAATGGCACGGAATTGTTAACTTCATTAAAACAAGCTACGTCAACATATATTTATGACCATATTCATGAATGGCAACGCAAACGACGTTTAGTGAAAGTTTTCATTCCGGATCAAATTTTAGTAGAATGGTTTGTTAAATCATTATTACCTAAAATCACTGAAGATGTAGCTAAGGCAGGAGTTGTCACTGAAGAGCAAGTCATTGCTTAGGCTTAGTACCTTGACCTTGTTTATACGCAGTCAGGTACTTTACACGAAAAAATCCCTAATCTTCCAAAAACTACAGCTCCTTCAGGGTCTCATGCCATTGATGGTATGACTGGTTCAGTTAGTTCTAAGAGAAAGAATAAATCTTCAAAGAATTCTTCTCCTATAGTAACTTTACCTGATTCCCAAAAAGGAGATTCTTCCGCTGAAGTTTCTGTTGATGTCCATGTCATAGATTCATTTGTGGCCAAATCCAGCAGTAAAGAGAAGGGGAAAAATAAAAACAATCAAAATTCAAAAGAGAAAACAAATAAAAATGAATCTATTAAAGAGAAACGAAAACCTCGCTATCCTTGTTTCATCTGCGACGAGGATCATTTTACTAAAGAATGCCCATATTGAGCAGAGTTTTCAAAATTCGTTAAAGATTCTCAAACACCTACTGCCTTGAAGGATCCTTCTCCTACTCAAGATAGTAGAGTGGTTGTTTCTTCCTCGAATACCTTAGAAGAACCCATAATGATGATGTCTCATGTCACGATTGCGACGTGATCACAAGATTATGGTAGTAACAATCCTGTTGATGGTAAAGAAGAAGAATATTCTAATTCAAACCCATCAACTTCAACTCCTCCTATTTCCGATCCACCTCAGATTGAGAAACCCAATCTAGAATTAGTAACCAAACCGCCTGCTAAAGGTATATTTCGGAAATCAGTTGCGCAAGCTCCATAGGATTATAACATTGTTGAAGAGCTGACCATTGTCCCTTTAGCAATGTTGGTTTTGGAAGTTCTACAATCATGCTCAGCACAACGTAAATAACTATTGTCTGCTATAGGAGCTATTGATATTCAGGATTCAAACCTAATAATTTTCGATTTAGAGAATTGTACGCCCCACCTTCCTCATCAAATGGCTTTCCAAATACTAGTGTTAGTCAAAAACAGAACTTGCTTTCAGACTGTGATTGACGAGGGAGCTTCTACGTGTATTATGTCGATCTAGTATTGGAGATCGCTTGGTTCTCCTACACTCAATCAATCTCTGACCATTCTAAAGGCTTTTGATGGCTGAGGGTTCCATCCTTTTGGTATTTTGGAAGATTTACCTATAGGGGTAGAAGGCAAAACTGTTAATCTAGATGTGGAAGTGGTTGATGCCCCTCTAGATTACAACCTTCTTTTGGGTCGCAGTTGGTCTTACGTTATCACTACTGTTGTTTCATCGGTCTTTCGCCTTTTTAAGTTTCCTCATGATGGAAAGATCATTATGATAGACCAACCGAGTCATTTCTCATCCAACCCAGCCTCTATAGATAGTGTTCAGCATGTCGGTAAAACAACTATCCCTTACCAAGATGTTGGAGTAGGTTTGATTAAAGATTCTGGTTTACTGGGAACGTTTTCCTTCCCTCCTCCTAACGTATCACCTTCAATTGCCGACATTCATATGATTTCATCAAACACTATTGATTTTGATGATCCTTGAATCATACTTTCCGATTCCGAGGTGGATTCATTTCATGGCGCGATACCTATGAGTCCCTTTGAAATTGCATATCAAGTTGTACAGTCGTTTTCTAATTCCTGACCAATCACGAGGATAGTTTGTTCCCGTCTCAACCTCATTAAAAAATGAAACTAGATGTTGTGAGGATAGTTTCTTCCTGTCTCAACCTCATTAAAAAATGAAATCGGATGTTATGAGCATAGTTCCTTGTCTTGTGTCAAGCTCGTTAAAAAATGAAACAAGGAGTATGGAGCATAGTTCCTTATCTTGTGTCAAGCTCGTTAAAAAATGAATCAAGGATTTTAAAGCATAGTTCCTTGTCTTGTGTCAAGCTCGTTTAAAAAATGAAACAAGTTTTTTGAGGATAGTTCTTCTCCTGTGTCAACCTCATTAAAAAATGAAACAACTCCCTTTCCGAGTCGAATCTTTTCATGATCTCGAAAGTAAACCTTCATTCCATCCACCTGGTTGAATGAAATGAAGCTTAGGGGGCATGTACCTCGATTTGCGTCGTTATGCTGGGGGAATGCGAACTTATAAAAAGCATAGATTTTCGTTTCAAGCTTGTGTAAACATGAAACCAAATCCAAGCAAAGTTCCCTACAGTTCAAGCTTGTGTAAAAATGAACCTATACCTGATTTACATCTCGTGTTTGTCGTTTTTATCTGCCAAATTTTGTTAGATGAGCCTTGGTTGTTTTCATTCCATTGCCACCATCTCTTTGTCCGATCATATGCTTTCACTTGGTTGTTTTCCTTTCCTGAGGGACCACAGTTATGAGTTGTTTTATTAGCCAACCTCTTAACCATTACATGTTTTGAGTAGTTCCACCATTGCTGGAACTAGTTGCTATCATTTATACCACTCGTTCCTCTAGGACAAGTCTTCTTTAAGCTCTTTTCTGACTCGTAAAATATGAAAATATTGCCGAGTTTCTTCTTTTTAACTCGTTAAAACGAAATTAAAAGGATGGTCCACTTACAGCTCTTTTCTGACCGTATAAACATGAAAATATTGCCGGACTTTTGTCATTTCAAGTTCAATATTGGTTATAAAACAACGTGTTTTCGATCGCTTTTTTACTTTTTCAGATCAAAGTCACTAATTATGAAAAGTACTCCTTGATCGTAATTGTCAAGCAGTTCTCTCAAGTATTATTTTATACTTTTTCGGGCTTGGGGGACACGAATTTACGAAAAAGGACAACCATGGAGTTTCTTAAATTTTTCTTCTGACTCCCTAAAACTGAAAAACCCGAGTTTCTCCTATACTGGACTCGTTAAAATTCAACAGTAAAGGACCTGTTCAAATTTAAACAGGAATGGACCACTCCTTCTTAGGGTTCGAATTTTAAACTAAGTTGGACTCATCCAAAGGATGAGCTTATAATCAAGCAAATGTTATCCTCCTCAAGCTTGTCAAAAATAAAGAGGTACTTGCCAGAAATGGTGGGGGAAAGAGAGAAAAATAAACTTGTTTGTTATACTTTGTTTTTTAGAAAAGCAGTTAACCACTCTTGAACACAACACTTTTTGTTCACTTGGGTTGGGAAATCCTTTGCCTAACAGTTAATCAAACCATATTGAAAGTTTTCAGCCGGTTTCTAGGTATTAGCTTTGGGTCAATTGTCACCAAACCATTTGCAGTGTCGTTATGTGCTCAAGAGGTTAGTTCAAATAAACCATTCATTTGCAAAATATCTGTCATCCATCTTGACCATCCTTGAGTTGGTCCTTGCCAAATATATTTCTTCAAAACTTGATCTATGATTTCATCTTGTGGGCTTGCCTACAACGGATCACTTTCTATCGACTCCAACTCATTATCTAGAAAGATGATCTAGAAATCATCAATACCTTGGAATCTGCATGCCCTAATGGTAGGTTTCTCGCCTTTTGATGATAGGTTGCATCATTGACCTTCGATCAAAGGATTCTATGACGTGTTCGACATCAACTCATTTATTCACATTTCATGGATTGTACAGAGTACTTTGAGGGACATTGACATTATTGGTGGTTTCTTTCACACTTGTTAACAGTTTACATCATTGACTGGTAATCAAGTGGTTTCTACCATGTTCGACTTCGATACATTCATTCACATGGATAGAGTCGTACTAGTTCAGGAAGCAGAAATCAAGACCCTGGATCTAGTTTCCACCATCTAGGATACGAGGAATTTTGTTATTCATTATACAGTGGACTATTCATAAACAGATGGCTGCATCCATACTGTGTCTACATATGTCTATACTTGTGATGTATTACAAAATCATTCCTGTATCAGAGCAGTTTAGATAGTTTTCTAGTTAGTTTTGATCTAAGTATGGGAATGCCTACCTTAGCAATGATATGATCATATATATATTTTTGAATTGAATGTTTCTACAGGTTCCGACTGGGGTTTCCACAGGAAGATCCTTGAAATGATAAAGTAATTCACTCTTCTTAGATGACGAAAACTATCCTCATCTATTACAGACTTCGTACTTTAGGGGGAAATCTGTTGCACAAAAATTGTCACCTTGACATTATGAAATTAATGTGAGTCTATCACCACTCATAGCTTCCTCCTTTGCAAGTCTTAAACCTCAGTTCTTCATATCAAGCCTTGAAATAAGAGAAAGACCTTAAAAATCTCTAAAACCCTAGTTCCACACTTTCTCTTAGCATTACCTGTGGTCCCACACCTATTGGTCATGTCCCCTACGCCCCTGACCGCTCTGTCTCTATGTTATGGGTGCGGATCCCTATAAAAGTTAAAAAGGCGCAAGTACATTCTTAAAAACTCACTTTGAGTCATTTCTGGAAGTTATAGAGGGAATCTTGAGGTGGCAAGTTCGCTCCTTAAAGGTTCATGCATCCCATACCTTAAGGAGCTAACCCCTTGATGTGAGGAGTTTATCCCTTTGAAGGAGGACTCTATCCCTTCAATGGTGGAACTGTAACCTCCTTCCTTTGCACTATAAAATGAAGAATTGTGCTAGTTACTGGGGAGGTGGAAAGCTGAATATTTTTGAGGTGAAATGCTGCTGGAACTTAGTCTTCCTAATTGAGCTTTTGAGAGGAGAGATTAGATACCTTTTTTATCTCATTTGGAAGAGAGTGAGGCTTGTCAAAGTAGAGGAGATTCCTGTTTGGACCCTGGGAAGAGCTTGTACAACATCAAGGCACCAAAGATTGTAAAGTTCTTCTATTTCAAAGTTAATATAATCAAGTTTATTTTTCTCAATAAGCTGTGTTTTATGGTTTATTTCATGGATTCCTTGATCACCATGATGAACATGATTTATTATATTAGCTATGCAGGTGTTATTTTATGTGTGCTTGTTTGTGATTGTAGGTTCTTAAAAAGAAACTCTTTTGGATGGTTGGAGCGTGGCTACCACAAACTAGCATTGGACTTAAGGTAGGGTCTAAACACCTCTTTAGCTTTTATTAATGAATCACAATATGTTTAGAGAAAGGTAGATTTGCTTGTCCTTCTTGTTGCTAGATATCTGTTGATACTAGGGAGATTGTCCTTGTCTGCAAGATCGATTTATCCGGCCAACAGTAGGAAGGTGAGTAAATGGGCCTTGGGAAGGAGCTTGATGAAGGCTCTCCATGCAGAGATCATTTTAAGAGATGGGGTCACTAGAAAGGAAGTTAAGGTGGCAAGAATTGAAATGAAATTGATAGTTTGGGATACCAGTGTCCACACTAAGGAATGTCTCCTTGGCTTCTATTTCATGTTCTTTCAAGGTGGGAAGTGTTGGGTCTCTACCCTAGAAGTGCCTAGTATAATTAGAGCTCCCAGGCTTTGTCGTGTTCCTATCTTGTGGGATCCTAGTGTGTGGAATGAGAGGAATTGGACGATGAGGGTAATTCAGCTTGTGGCATGCCTTCTTCCATGGTAGGTTAGGAGGGAGCTAGCCGTGTCGTCATCTTCTCTCTAGGGTGCTCTCTCGTTGCCCTTGCTCTGGCAGGTGACTCATAACACTCCCATTTATTTGTTGTGGGTCTCTCTGTACTGCATATATTCTTGTCATGTCGTTTTTGGAATCTTGGCTAGCTTGTCCTCTTGTTCTATCTATCATTGGTGGTTAAGTGTCTCGGCTCCCCTGCTAGTTGGTATGCTCATGGTAAAAGGGACTTTCAGACCAGAAATTATTGTTTTTGAATTGGTCTCTTAGTGGCCAAAGTTTATTTCAGTTTCAAAGGGGTGGGGGAGTGGCACCTGTTCCCATATCCCATGGGCCTCCACTCATTGGAAATTAGGGTAGAAGATCGTGGTGCCTTACAATGACAAGTTTGAGGTGCTTCAACTTAACAACAAGGGAAAAACATTTGAAGTGTTGAGTGCAGGTTCCAACTCCTATATTATGCAATGCTAGCGAGGATGCCCCCAATGGAGAGGAGGTCACCCAGGTAGAGGGATTCATAAGGAGGACAAGGAGTTGGAAGCTCCTCTCAGGGACTCACCTGGGTGAGTTGACCTGCCAACACCTTTTGACTCCATTGAGGTGCAAATCCAACTTCTCCAACATTCAATAGACCAACTAGCCCAATCATAAAATGAGCACCATGCACACTTAGTTAGTTTACTTACTGATATCCTTCACAAGTACAGACGTATCCTTGATCGCCAAGCCACCCTCCATAGAAACCAGTGGCAACTTAAGGATCATATGGGAAGTTTCAAGGCTTGCATGGCTCATGCGGAATCCCACATCCATGATGCCTTCCACTGTCCAAAGGATAATGGCAGAGCTAAAGAGGCAAATGCCTCTAACCCAATTTAGTTGTAAGGATGAAAATGGGCTTTGTATAGGTTTTAGATAGATTTTGTGCATGGTGGGCTATAGATAGAACGAGACCTGTTTTCCCCGACTTCTTTCTATTTTGTTTTTCTTGTGCCTAAAGGCCAACAAATTCGGTCAGAGTGAGACAATTTTTGCTTCTCAGAAGAGCTCATCAAGATGTATAGAATGAGACCTGTTTTCCGTGACTTCTTTTTGTTTTTTTTTTCTTGTGCCTAAAGGCCAAGAAATTTGGTTGGAGTGAGGCAATTTTTGCTTCTCGGAAGAAGTCATCAATATGTATCATATCAACAATCTTTATGGAAATGATACATATTGACGAGTTCTTCTGAGAAGCAAAAATTGCCTCACTCCGACTGAATTTGTTGGCCTTTATATATATTATATTAATTAAATAAATGTCAAAAATTGAATTGTTAAATGGTATGATTTTTTTAAATAATAATTATGAGATATTTTTTATTTTTATAAAAAGAGTGATGGTTGTTTTCAATATTGTTTGATAAAAACGATAAGTTTTACCACTAAAATTTCAATTTCTTATATTACATAATAAAATATTGAAAAATAATTTTGTATAACTATATAAATAAATGACTAATTAATATTGATAAATTCAATATTATTGAAATTAAATTGTATTTTCTTGTATCAATCAAATAAACTTTTTTTATAGCCACATTCTTTCCCACTTTAATTTATTTTCTTTATTTTTTTTCTGTTTTTAACAACCATGATTATAAATCACATAAAATAAAAATAATAATTATGGACCACACATATATTATTATTATAAAATATTAATTTATTATTTAAAATATTGAAATAAAATAGTAAAGCAAAAATTAATTTATTACTAAAATCAAAATTAAAAATTTAATCTAAACATAAAAAAAAATATACCCTTTTATTAAATCTCACCTCTCCAACTATTTAAAAAACTAAAAAAATCTACAAATGAAGAGAGGATATTTATTACAAAATATATTATCTCACTAGAGGTATTATTAGTGATGATCTTGAGAGTGGTTTGCTTATATAGATACATTATACTATGTATATGAAATGACCTTTTGATCTCGGGGTATGATCTGGGATTGATTTATAACTCATTTTTGTTAGGCCTAAAGATTAAAAACACGAAGACATTTCATTAAAGTGAAATTTGTGTGAAAGTTTGTGTCTATATAGCGAAATTATAATCTTTTAGTTTATTATTAATATATTATTTTAAAAAATATATTTTAAGAAACATAATAATATAAATAATTATATATTATTTTTAAATAAATAAAAAAATTAAATATATATATATATATATATATATATATATATATTTATTTATTTATTTTGTGTACACTATTTTTTGATATATAAAATAGTGTAACTAAATGTTTGATTGTTAATAACAACAAGAAATTTACTTCATGATATATCTCGTATTGTTTATATATATATATATATAAGATTATAATTATATTATTAAATAATAAAATCATTAATATATAAGTTAAACATATATAGATTTTAAAAAACATGTAACGTAGTAAAGCAAAAAAATAAGAATTCAGCGCTCTATCCCTAACTACTACTAAATTTATTTTCCAATATTCAATGGAAATTAAATCTATGCCATCCACTAAAAAAGTAGCGTGACAATATAAATTAAAATGTTAGTAAATGCCTATGGACATCAAAACACTTACATCATGATACATCTCACATTTACCAAAATTAACATAAAAATTACCAAATTGGAAGAGTAGCCATAGTACATAGATCACACACAATAATTTTTGTATTCAGCCCAAATCGCACAAATGCATCATGTATATATGGTGCTTATGAATCCAATATATTCCAAACAAGGAGATTCCTTGTTGAGAAAATATCTCAACAACCCAACCAACCCAAAAACCAAATTTACATGTATATTATTGTAAGTGTTATTTCCAAGTTCCCCCCCTTAACACTTACATTATTACATGAATCACAAATTACATATAAATCACATTTGTCTGATATGGTCTTCATCAGCGATTACATCCACTTTGGACTCTTGTAGACACCACCATTTTTTCACCACCACTTGAGCTACCACTTGACCTCCATTTAAAACATAACTTCATTTGACCATCATTGATGAACTTTATAGAATTGACACTTCTTTACCTCCCAAAGGACAATCTCAGTATTGAACCACTCGATAGACTAACTACCTTCAATCAAAATGTAGCAAACAACAATTTTGGCAGTTATATAGGTAAATTATTTAGATATTGAGTGTATTCATCAGTCAATTATATAATTGAAATGTCTAACGCATAAGGATCTCATACAAATAGCCTGTAATTATCCTCTTGAAGCCCAAAGCAGAACAAGACTCATCAGCATATAACAAACTCACATAATCAAATTAGTGATATGTTCTCTTGGCATCAAAGAACATCGAGAACCACTAGTTTTATTATATTGCTTTGTTCATTAATTGGTTTCGCACCTTAAATTTTATAAAACAAAATAAATATGACACAATTTCTTTTTGCTAAATTCTATAGAGACAACCACATTTTATGCACCTATGCATGCTATTATGCAATGGATTCAAACACAACTTGATCACAACCTTAAATTCATGGCTTCAGTGTGGTAGCACATAATACTAAGGCTCAATAAAATAATATGGAGTTGTAGAAAATTGTAAATCTCTCATTGCCAAAATGATTGGAGCTGATATCCAAGAGCCATTGTCGAATTTTTCTATTCTAGTGGAGGGAGTAAACAAGTAAAGAATATATTCGCGTTGATTAGGGAGTTGCATAAAAAAGAGGAAATGAAAGTGACATGTGTGGTTGATCAATTGTAAGGGACAAGCTAAGGCTAAGCCAATGGCAGGAGACCACACCTAGTTAGCACCTGCCTTTCTCCTTCAAACCCTTGTACATTGTATTTTTCTCTCATGAAGAGACCAAAGACTTCATCCTCTTGAATAATAAATGATTGGAACAGTCATAACCCTTCCGATGGATTTGGTGGTTGGTTTAACTTCTTGGTAATCCAATACTTTCAATTTAGAACATCTATGCTAGACAATTACACTTTGAGTTTCCATTAGATTGGTACAGATTCTTCATAGAAATAAGATTCTATTAAATCATTTCAGTATGAACAAACACAATTTTAACTGAAGGCAAGGGTTGTTGCAATCTTTTAATGTTCCAATCAGTCACAAAGGCAACTGCTTGAATGCCAATATCAATGAGAATGAATCACATAGACTAAGTGTTACACTAAAATTTGTCACCATGACTATTTGCAGTTAGTATGGCTCCATCAACAGTCATACTATCCTCCTTGGCAAGCCTCATACCTCTGCTCTCCATGTCAAACTTCAAGAAAGAGAGAAAGTCTTTAAAAACATATTTATCTCTGGGTACACAGTTTCTCTCAACCTTACCTGCGTGTACGCATCCCAAATTCATAATACCTGCGTACTTGTACGCTCTGTATGTAAAGGGGTGGGTGCGTACTCCTGAAAGGTCAAAAGGCGCGAGTTTCATCTTTAAAAAGTTACTTGTCGTCACTTCTAGAGCCTTCTAGAAGAGTGTTTGACGTGTATTGAGCGCCTCCAGATGGTTCATGCATCCCTATGATAGAGGAACTTATCCCATCAAGAGAGGAGCTACCCCCTCCAAAAGAGGGAGTATCCCATTGATGTTGGAACTGAATAACTTCCTCTAGAACACTATAAATACAGGCCTTGGGCCAAAAAGGGGAGGTTGAAAGCTGAACATTCCAAAGGGTAAATGCTGCTGGAATTAAGACTTCCATTGTTGACTTGTGAGGAGAGATCACTATCCTTTCATGTTGCCATATTGGGAGTGGGTGAGCTGGTCAAAGTAGAGGAAATCTCTTGTTGGACCCTGGGAGGAGCTTGCACAACACCAAGGCTCAGGTTGTAATGGTTCCTTTTTTGTTTCCTTAATACAAATAAGTCCATTCTTCTCAATGATTTGTTGTTAATGAATTATTTCATGTACTCCTTGGTCTATGTGATGAATATGCTTTGTTTTATGATGAATATTCAGGTGTTATGTAATCGTTTGCTTTGTTAGTGTATGCAGGTCTTAAAGTGAAGGAGGAGCTCATCTGGATCAGCAAGGCTGGACTGCTACAACAAGCGTTTGGACCTAAGGTAAGATCGGAAAACACTTGATCTCTCATAAAATAATGTGTATTTAGAGAAGGATTGCTCTTGTTTGGTTTGTTTGTCACTAGAGAGGCTTAGACTCCTAGGGAGGTTAGGTTTGTCCGCAAACATAACTCTTTCCGCATGACAACTTCAACATATCACCATCCACATCACCCAGTAAGAAAACAACCAACAAGATGGCAACAAATTAGCTACAAGGACAACATCCCCCTCATGGAATATAGAGAGGGGCGACAATCCACCTACTATACATCAACACAGAAGAGCTATGAGGATCAACTTCCATCTCAAGTGAGCGAGGCACCAGCTAGATCGAAAGTTCACCTTTCTTTTGGATGGCTAGATACATGTGCATGGTACTAGTGGACTACTCTTTTGAGTAGATCTTATTATTTGTGTTCTTCCCATGTTTCGAGGACGAAACATGTTAAGGGGGGTGGAATGTAGTATACCTAGGGGGGATAATATGGGGTACAAAGGGAGGTACCCAAGGGCATAATGTAATAATGGGATGGGCCATAGTAATAAATAAGGTGGTTAACCTGTATCATGTAAGTGACCACAAGTAGTTAGCAATAATGTAATAAGCCCATGGTATTAGATTGATGGTATTGAGGGAACCATGGTAATGACCCATGGTATTGTATGTATGAGGCCTATATAGAGGCTAGAGACTCCCCATTGAGGGATGTCAAGGCTTATTGTATGAACAGGCAAATGGCTTGTGAAGTGTTCTCCTTCCTTAAGGAGTGAATGTATGGTGTTGCCCTACCTTAAGGGTTTGATCAATAAAGAAGCAATTCTATCTCTTCAAATCTTGTTATTTCTTGGGTATATTTGTATTACCTTATATTTTTTTATCAGATCTATAACAGACTCCCTTCTCATTTTGCAAATTATATGGGTCCCCTCTCTTTTTGCTTGTATTTTTATTTTCTTTTGGTTGATAAAGAGGAATATTTTTTATTTTGGATATCATGTGGACTATGGTCAATTTAATTATGTGACCTTAACCAAAATTTGGTACTCCTTACTAGTACTTGGTCTTCTTATCTTGATTTTCTAATGACCATATAACTTGTGCTTGATGCAATTTCATTCCTTAAGTTGTCATTGATCTTCAATATAAATATTTGGTATTGTATAGCAACATTTATTTGTGTACTTGGTTTAAATATTGGTTATATATAATGATGAGTGCATATTGTATTTTCATGTCAGATTATAGTTTTGGTAAATGATTTTCAAAACCCTATATATGACCTTTGTGTTGTTTTCAAACCATTCGGCGAATATATGTTTTGTTCCATGTTTTATTGTATTAATACATTGGTCATGATTTGTATATGACATTTGGTTCTTGTTGAAACTATGTTCATATTGTTTTTCGGCTATTGCAATATTTTTGTGATTTTGTAATGTTTCATCTATGATTAAAATGATTGCCCTGATCCCAAGTGATATATAGCAGTACAAGATGGATATGGTATTATTTTCTTTGGATGTTGTGTTTCTTATTTGGCACTCCCTCCTCTTGACACATGTATGTGTCATAACTTGAAGCCACAACTTGACCTACAAAATATTAAAACATTCCCTAGTCATGATTGATCTCAGATACATTCTCGAAACCACGCATTGTGATCTTTCGAATTTCTCTATTGGGTTTTTATTCCAACATTTTCTCTAGTTTCCATTTCTCTCTGCATATTTTTTGGTCTCTCTACAAACTGCCAAGATTGTGACCTTCTATACACATGTTCTCAAGTCTATCGAGTTAGACCCTAATTCAGATTTCATTTCTATAAATACATGTGCTCATAATCAGATCAGAACTGATAGGATCCGATCTTGTCAAATTTTATGATGAATACCAGTTGATTTTCAAGAAGGTGGGTTGGTGGAATTTTATCCAGCAATTTCAACTGTTTAACGATGGAATTTTCAAAGCCTTCACTTCCACTTTCAATGGAAATCGCGTTAAGCTTGGCGACATCGAAATGGAATTTGATTTTGGTTCTACAGTTTAAGCTACCTCCCTCCCCACCAAAGGCGAACAGTGGTCTAAGGACTATCTTGTTCACAACATCCCATGGTAAAAGCTTCTGGAGAACAAATACAAGGGTTGCTATGTAAAAGGTATGCATGTGAACTACTTCAAACCAAAATGGAGAGATATTGTATACTTCATATACCTCTATATAACTTGCAAGGGTCGATATGCCCAGTATTTTTATATCACAACCGATTGTTGATGGTTTTTCTCAGTGGTGATCTTAATTTACCCTATTTCCTACATAATATTTTAGCCAAGATGGCTAAAACCTATCATTATAACCATAAAAAACATGATAAGTCACTCTTACACCATGGTATTATATGTATTTTGATCAATTTTCATTTATCTAAAGTCAGTCAACAGTGGGAATTTTTTCTCCTACGAAATGGTTTTCAGGAAAACCTATAGTCAGGTCAACATGAGGTTACACTAGAGACTCCATCTAACCCTCCCTCTCCAATTTTGGCTCCACCTGATGCTTTTTCTGATGAGGTGTATATTTCTGACATTTTTCCCTTGAACAACAATTTGATTCCTTCAGTAATTGTAGAGGTGGAATCCCTGAACGTCCACTAGTTCGTGTCACTAGAAGCAAGGTAAAGGACACTTTGTTTCATCATACTAAATTAAAACCAAAGGTTAAGAAACGGGTTGAAAGTTTAAAGAATCCAGTTACCAACACTGATATAGAACCTGCATCTCAAGAAACAAACAATCAGTGTAAGCAGAATCTCAAGTCTAATGTCAAGGTTAAGCAAAGAGAAAAAAAAAATATCTAGGCTAAGGAGAAATAGGCAAATGAGTTTTCCAACTAAAGAAATCTATGTTGATCTTGAAGCTAATTCAGAGCCTGCACCTAAAAAGACCAAGTTTGAGACTTGAGAAAACCTTAGTTTTTTTATAATAAAAATGATACACCTGAAATCAACAGTGAATATGGGAAAGATGATTCTTGAGCCTTGTTAGATCTATAATAGCATTGGTAGTTCTTGTTCAGTGTACTGCGACTGAACCATTGAATTAATCAGCTTATGACAGAAAAGAAAAAAAGACTTAGGATTTCCTGTCAAGCTAAGGAAACTCACCGAGAACAAAATTCTACCATCTCAGTGAACAAATAACAGATTTCTTACATGCACATTGTAGTGAATTCATCATGGGTCAAAGTCATAATTTCCCTAGATCCTAATGATCCAAATGATGCTTAAAAAAAGGTTTTTTTTGTTGTTTATGTCCCATATTTGGGAGATGTTAAGATATGTTGTTTTTTTTTTTTTTGCTAAAATTAAAAGGGTGTTACGAATCAAAGATTTTGTAACAACCCTCTTTCCTACTTATGTTGAATAGTAATTTTCTTTTCTTAATTTGTTATTGATCTCCATGCTAGTTGAAATTTCTCTAACCTTTCACGGAATGGATGTTTGTGGGTAACCTCCAGCTATTTTGGATTCTTATTAGTTATCATGTTCACTTTATTTTATTCAATGGGATGTGGCCTACAGGCCAAACAAAAAATGTTTATTATTTTGTAAATAGACGGTTTGTATTTGCAATTTATTTTTAGACATAGTCAATAAAAATAATCTTATATAAACCTCGTATTTCGTAATGAAAAATAGGGATACATGTAGTATTTTATGGGAGACTCTAGAGAAGAAATGTTTTAAAATTTGTAAGTGACTGTGGATATTTTTGAATTACACTTTGAGTATTAAGGATTGGTTTTATCAAGTTAATTACTTATTGTATCTTAAATTGTTCCATAGTTGTTATTATTGATGACCTTTTTCCTTCTGTGTGATTTGATTCCTTAGAATACACCAGACAGTGATTACTGTTTGTATGGTTTTATTCTGTAAAAAGCTAACAAATCATCACATTGTTTTTTTGTCTTATATTAATTCAATTCATATTTATTTTTATTCAATAAATATATTCTCCAGTGACTTGTGTCCTGAGGCTAATTATTAATCTAGGCATACATCTAGTCTAGGTTTAAGTGGTTTTATCCTAGTAATTTAGAACTCAAATTATGTTCCTTCATTATACAAATTGAATTGATTTGTTGTAGAAATTTACGTGCTTATATATTCATTTCTATTATTTGCTTATTGATTTTATTCATAAGCAAGTAATTGAATGAATGTTTATTTTATGAAATTATTACGGTAATCCTCTACATCTCAGTCGAGTAATTAGAACTAGATTGCATTAGTTATTTTACCTTGCATTCATTCTTGATGTTAATCATTAGAATAAGTACTTTTTGATCTGCATCTATTCAAAATATAAGAGGTTTTCATTGTAGCATCTATATGTCTTTTACGACTCAAATTAAGGATTATCTTTCTTAGTTTTAATTTTAATTTATAATTTCATATATAAATTAAAATTAGTAATTCGATTTTTATTCTTTCTATAGATAATTATATTTTTATTATTTCATACCAGTTACATTTATGTTTTAGTTTTTATTTCAATGTATTATAGTTATTTTTATATTTTTTGATATTGTTAACTGTCATTTAATTCATGTATATTATTTTCTTTAACTCATATCTTATTTGTACAATTAGCATTTTAGTTTCATCATATTTATTCGTTATTAACTTGTATATTTTATCTAGTTTATTAACTTGTATTTTTAGGGAAATAACATTAGTTTAGGTACATATATAGTTAGTGTAGGTTAGGATTAGTTTTTCCTTGGCATTTTTCTTCATGGGAGGAGGAATCTAAAGGCTAATGGAGCCTTCAAACCCATCGAGGATGACCACGCCAAATAGCGCTATTAACGAGCTTTGGTTTAGGTTGTTTCTACCTTGTTGAATAGGGTACATAAGACTCGTGTCAACATATGGAAAATGCCACAATTCAAATTTGCAATTGTCAAATTGATGGGTGTTGTGGATTTATGATTTTCCTCTTAATTGTCTAGTTTGTTTTTCTTTATTATTGTTGCTAGAATGTTTCTTAATGAGTTGGATTAAAAATGAAATGGAAACTTATGGGGCACAAGAAGGGAATAATTGGCTTGGCATTTTCTCAAATTTTAAATGTGTTGGTATCCTCCAGAGATGTTGTGTGGGTACATATTTTAATCCCTTTGGAATTAATTAAATCACCTGCTTCACCAGCTAAGGCATCAAATAAAATTTACTATTGAATCCAATGTTGTGCTCATTATCGTGTGTATGAGAAATAAATGGATGGGAGAAACATAAATCGCAAAGTGTGCATTCAAGGGAAGGAACATCTATTCATTTTATCAACTAAGAATTAAGAATAAGAATAATAGTTATATTATATAATAATTTCATAACTTATATATATTTTGCCTTATTAACTTCTTGCTTAAACCATTTATAAGATGTCATCTCCAACTTCTTATGTGTCCATTTTTTTATGTGTAAATGTTGCAAAAGGAGAATCATTTCTTTTGAATCAAACCTCTACAATTGTCTGGAGCATGATGTCCAAATCCTAGCACACATATACAAATAAATTTGCAAAAACAAATCCTCCTACAATATCTATATGCACAACCTTATGATAATATGAAAAATAATCTCACGAATTAGAAGGTAATCGAACTAGTTTATAAGAAACTATATGAAATTTATCCCGTGCTCCTCATCATGTCTTAAAACTAACTCATTAATTCAATGCACCAAATACTTTAGTTTGAAAACAAGTCATTCAATTCTTAGTTGAGAAAATGTTAAGAGTAATGTACAAGTAACTTATGAATGACCTGCAAGGGAAAGGCCAAATCATGAGTTGCGTCAAGAGACAAGGGAAACCATAAATAGGGGAGTATAAACTAGGAGAATATTTGAATTCCATAAGGAGCAAGAGTAGATATTGTTAACATTTGTAGCTTAGGAAAGTAATTATTCATAGGACTAAGTGTTTAACTGTGCAGAAGTCACCCAAAGTCTTCCTAGGACACTCACTCAAGTATTGAGTAAGTTGATATTGTAAATTAGCCTAATTCTAACTTAGGAAAAGCACATAATTAATTATGTTGGTTGTTGAGCTAAAGAAAGTTAGGAAAATTAAAAGTATTTACTTTAGTGATTATGATTTAATATTAATCATTGATATCAAGTGAGGCGAGATCTAATCTTGGTCATTCATCACTTTGAAGATTAGGGTTAGGTATTTAGCTCAATGAAAATGTATAAAAGTAAGGCTAAGGGGGGGAGAAGTACACACCATATAGTGCACAACATATTGAGAAGAGATTTTCTTAGGTGAGGAGTGGAAATATTTTCTCAAGTGAGGCTGAGATACTTGATTATGTCTGGTTCAAGGAAGGTGCACGGGTACAACATTGGAGATCCATATCAGCAAAGCATATCAAGGACAGGCCTAGAGCCTAATCAGTTGCATAAAATCCAAGGTATGTTGTAAATGTCTTGTCCTTAGTCGGGACATTATCCCAGGATTGGATCCCAAATAGATTCAGATTATTAAGTTAATGGAGAATTATTGATTTGACATAATGTATATGTGTCACATATGATTGAGATTGGTTGTCAAATTGTGCTTCCATTAAATAATCATGTTAACAACCTAATTGTGATTTTATTTGGTAGATATATAAATAATCTACTGTGAACTAATTGTTGAGTGTTAGGTTGAGGATTCAACATGATATCAGAGCAAAAACTCAAATAATTTGACATGAAGGCGCTAAATTCATATAGCCATCATCAAGGCCAAGTTTGACCATAATTGTATGAGGTGCAAATTTATTTATTTTTTGGATGTATGAAGCTCATACACTATATGATGGCCTCACAAAAATAAAAATGAAAATAAAAATTATATGGAAATGAGGTTAAAAATAAATAAAGAGAGAGACTAAAGTTTTAAATTGAAAAAAGTGTGATGATAAGGGACCATCCATGGGTGACTAAAATTCGTGGGTTATAAAACCTACCACCCAGGTTGACCATATTACAAATGAATAACATCTTCAAGAAGAGGCACCACGAAAAATAGGTTGCAGGGCCAGACCTACTAACAGCAAGATTAACAAGCGCAATTTGTAAGGTTACAAGCATGGTTAGGAGGATTTTGTGGCAGTCATCATCGTCGTGACACAAGGGTATAGCCACCGTTTGGAATAAAAAGGGATCTCGCAGGAGAATAAGTGTAGTGGTCATTCAAAAGAATCGCTGCAAAACAGGGCTACACACAGAAATATTTAACACATATCACAAGGACCTATGAAGGTGTCAAGGTGACATACTAGGTAGTAGGATCGACAACAATAGTTGGACCATAGGAAATAGTTGAGGAAGTGGTTGTGCAGTAGCTCAGCCAGTAAAGACATTGTGGGTGGGCCAATAGCTAGTAGACATATTGCAAGGCTGCAAATGTAGGGAGCACCATCCAAGGAGTTGTTGGGACTGAGTGAAGGACATAGCCTGCACAATGTCAGGGGGTTTTTGATAGAGACATTGTAGCTGATGCAGCTAGTGATTATGGATTCTCATAATTAGCACGTGAATATTAGACCACCAACAAGGAGACAAGACTAAAGGTAAAATCACATACCCAACCAACAGGTGACAAAAATCAAGCGAAAGAGGTAGAGGTGACTAAGCTTAAATTAGATCTCAAGAGGGTGGTCATATATTGGAGGGTCATATGCAATAGAATAGACTCGAGGAGTATCTTTCACTCAAGATTGGGATTCAAGCATAAACTGTGCAATCTATATAGGAGTTACAACAACAACAATTTTTTTAGTTGAGATCTAGTGAAGATGACTGTAGTGGGTTTCAGTATGAAGACAAGCTAGATGGAGTTTCAAATTTCTTGCCTTGGAATTCTAAGGTCGGTTTGCATCTCAAGGAAATTTATCTTTGTGAGATTGTTGAGAAGGTGATCCTGGAGTCAACAAATGGAAAGGATAAGGTAGCCCTATCTAAAAGGACGATAAAGGAACAAATGGTACTCTTGCATGCATTGAAGGACCATTTTATCCCTCGCTTATCTAAGAAGAAGTCAACAAAGGATATATTTGATACTTTGGTGGGGTTATACTTGAGTAAGATTGTTAACAGGAAAATAGTGTTGAGGAACATGTTTTAGTCTATGCACATTACTAGATCTAACACGGTGACAAGTTATCTAATGAAGATCATTCACATATATGATTAGCTTGCAACATTTGTGGAAAAGGTAGATGACACAAAGTTAGTAAATGTGGCATTGAATGGTTTCCTATAGACTTGGGATCCATTCATCAAATGAATATGTGCTCGAGTGATCCAACCCTCATTTGAGAAGCCATGTGATGATTACATCCAGGAGGAGATGAGGGTACACACAAAGTCCAAGGCCAACAAGCAGGAAGGTGACAAGGACATGGCTCTTGTCAAAAAAGGAAAAGGTTTGAGCAGCAGTAAGGTGTCATCCTCGCAGCTAAAGAAGGAATTGACTAAGGTCAAGTGTTTTGAATGTCATATGACAGGACACTATGCTTCATAGTGTCAAGAGAGGAAGAAGGGAGGAAGAAGTACACAGTCAGTGGTAGCTACATGTTGATGGCCAAATTGACCATAATCAACATTGGGGATATTGCCCGGCTAGGGCCCCAGTTAGGGCCTTTTCCATTTGGGATGGTGATTTCGACTGGTTGAATTGGTTCAAGTTACCCCTTACTCTCCATGTTGATTTTTGATATATCTAATTATTATCAAGAAGAAGAGGCATCAAACTTATCCCCTTGTGGCATGCTTGTAAGAAAGAAATCCTTAAGCTTACATAAGGGCTCGGCCAAGCCACCAATGAGATTTCTCCTACAAAAGGAGACCTCTACAAAATTGAAAATGTAAATGCAGTCTAATTAAAAAATTAAAAAAAAAAAAAAAAAAAAAAAAAAAAAAAAAAAAAAAAAACTAAATCTATTAAGGAATTTAGACTTCTGTGATCCATAACAATGTTTAGAGATTTTTTTCGAAACGCGTCGACAAAAGATGGTTTATGTGATTTCGCCGAAAACTCTCTAAACAACTAAATCTATCTTCATCAAAAAAAGATATATATCTCATCCCAATCAAGGGAAAGACAATAAAAAATGAACTAGCTTGAATTTAGAATAAAATAGAGTTAACAAGCCAAGGAAATCATTCCCAAGACCTGCCACTTATTCAAATATGCACAAATAATTATTTGATAAAGAGTTATTTAAGGGCCCAAAGGATCATGTCAAAAATACAGGGATAGTCCAAATAGAGTGACAAGATTAATAGAAAAATGAATATAACATTAATATGATAGAAAGCTAGTAGCTTAATGCATAAAAGCCTTCCCAAATACTACAATCTGCCCCAAATCCATCTCTGCTCAACCCTGCAATTTAGCTTCACAGTGCTTTAAATAAGCATGAAATATATAAATTCATACAATAGTGCTTGAAAAGGAAATCATCCCCATAAAAACAAAAATTGAACAAGGACTGAATAATCTCTTTATTAAATCTCCAAAATTTGGCAATATTGCACAAGAATTGGTTACAATAAAGAATTATCCATTCATTGGCCCAAAAAGTAGTCAATTTTCTACAAAATTAGTCTCCTACAGTAGTGCAAGATGCCTATTTTTTCATATAATTGCAACCATCAACTCTTCTTCAAATCTTATATTTATAATTTACAAATCAAATCCCAAAAAAGGAATTATGTTTACATGACAGCTAAGTGAAGATATTTAGTTTCTTTGAAGGTTGAAGAAATATTCATTTCCTCTATGTTTTTCCAATCCCATTCCTCATAAGCTCCAGGTCAATATTTTCTCCAACAACCTCTACAAAATAATTGCAAAAAAATAATTAAAAAACATATCAAATTTGCACACAAAACCTAATAATTCAAAATTGTGGACAATAAACAAATAGATTAAAATTCAATTTAATAAATTAATAAAAATAAAATTCATATTTTCAATAGATTTTTGTTGGCATATCATTGGAAAATGAACAATCTGAAAATGAATTGCTGGCAACAAATCTTCCTAGCAAATGATATTTCTCCCAAAACAAACTCAAAAATTCTTTATTGGTTGCAAATTTGCAACCTTGATTTCTGCTGATTTTTATGGGAAGTAAATGGTCATATTTAGTCAAATAACCAATGCTAGATTCTTCTCCTCTAAAATATTTTTCTAACGAGCCCTCATATGCCTAATTTGGTGAAGTAGATCTTGAAATAGTGCTCTCTAAAGTTCGAGTTCCAAAACAATTTGAAGTATGGTGAAATTCACTTACGATTTAATTTTTTATTTTAATAAATTAAAAAAATTATTTAAAAATAATAATAATAATAAATAATATATATCTATATATAAAAGGGGGTGCACGTTAATGTTATCGTATGGAGGATTGAGGCACGTGAAGTGGATGGAGGGAAGTGGAGGAGGGGCCACGTGGGTGGAGAGTGGGACCCCCTCTCCACCATGATTTGATCAAAATGAAATGCAGCCCCCTTTAATATATGATTGGAGGCTTCCTTATATGACACATTTTGTGCCTCTTTATATGATATATGTGAAGTGAAGCATGTTATGGTATGGAGGATTGAGGCACGTGAAGTGGATGGAGGGAAGTGGAGGAGGGAGCCCACGTGGGTGGAGAGTGGGACCCTCTCTCCACTATGATTTGATCAAAACGAAATGCAGCCCCCTTTAATATATGATTGGAGGCTTTCTTATATGACACATTTTGTGCTTCTTTATATGATATATGTGAAGTGCTTCACGTCACCCCAATGATAAAATCTCAAATTTTTTATGGAGCACCATATGAAATCTCTAAGATTTTATCGTCGGGGGTGATGTCATATGTGCTCGACTTGGATGGGGCTTAATGTAAATATTATTAAATATATATTTATAATATATATTATTATATTATAATAATTTTATTCATTTTTGTGATTTACAATTTAAATTTAATTAATTTAAATCTAAATATATTTTTTAATTTATTAAAAAAAAAAAAATTTATATATATATATATATATATATATGTATATATATATATTATATATATATTTTTATTTATTATTATTTTCCATAATTAATCTAAAATTTATATTTACATTTATTAATTAGATTTAAAAATAACTTAATTAATTAAATAAACAAATTCATTAAATTAAATATGAAGTTACAATAATTAATTTAATTAACAATTAATTATTAAATTTTATTTATATTAAAATTAATTTAATCTATGCAGTGTATTAATTATTATAGAAAACATATTTACAATTTTTAAAATATTATAGAAACATTTTACATTTTTAATACAAAGCGTAAAAATTGACCAGACTTTGACAAATCATAACTTTCAAACCATACGACAGTATCAAGCGAAATTTGAATTGTTTGAAAACTGGCAACAAAACAAAAGCAATAAAACTTTCAAAACGAAAATCAAAGAAGAGAGAAAATCACCCAAATTTAACAAACTTAAAGCATCTCAAAAGCAATATTAGCAAAATTTACATAGAGGGCCCCATAATTTCAAAAAAAATAAGGGTGGTGGTTGAGGTCTTAACAATTGGCCAAACATGAAGACGAAATAGTAATCTTTAAAATAATATGGCTAAATTTATCAAAAATCAAAATAAAAGCTTCCAAATTATTCTCACATATTACCCAATTTCCTAAGGTCCCACATAGGATGAATCAAAGTAAGATAATCTCTTGAAAGTGAAAGTACTTGAATGCTCAATTCTTAAACAATGAAACAAAATATATGGAATAATTATTATTTTTTAATCATCTCTTTATTATTGGATAGAAAATATATCTAGGAGGTTTTTAGGATTAGCATCCATCTAATGAACATAAACTTTCCCAACATTGCATCATTGCCCACAGGTGCCATAGCCTCGATGAAGGTGTCTCGGTACCATACAAGCATGGCCTCACTTCCATTAAGCGTCTATAGCTCTGGTCAGTTTAATTTTACTTCCCACACATATGTGATTTTAACTCTCTTATGTTCCACCCTTTTGATTAGCATATTTAGAGAATTGTTTTTAATTGGGTGAAGAGAGTAGGGTCATACAAGGGGTTTTCTAATTAAATAAATAAATTTGATACTAGTTAAGTTTGACCCCATTAGTATTATCTTTATCTATCAAAGTAGATGATTTAATTATGGAGGGGTGTGGGAGGGATTCAAAGCAAAGACTAGAGAAAATGCTTTCCTTTATGTAGATGAACTATAGTACTTGATTTATACCTTAATGTTCCCCATGGATAATTGTTGATGTGAAAGAAAAGTGAAAACTTGGCACAACTAACATTTAGTTAAATAAAATCATATTCAAATGATAGAGTAAAGATTACCCATAGCCTCCATTTTGTTGTTGGTAAGAAAATATTCCCCCATATTAATTTCGAAAATATCACAAAACCCAATCTACATGAAAACAGTGAAATAAAACCTCTACAAACGTAAGACTATACAACTCTTAGAAATACCAAAACTAAAAGAGGAATAATGCAAACTACCTAGGAGAGGAAGAAAATAAATAGGAAAGTGGAGAAAAACAGACACCATGAAAATATGACAACTCAAACAAGGAAAGAGGAGAAAACAAATCTCAACATAAAGAGAAACAATAATGATTTAATATGTTCATTCTCATTTAAGTTGAGTGATTAGTTATGTCTCATACGGTTTTAATAATTAGGCTTCTTATTTTTTTTCTTTTTATAATATTTAGAAGGAAATCCTAAATATAGGAAGTTGTTATATGAGTAAAGGTAAAGACGCATCAGATGTCCTTTTCCTTGCAAATGTATTGCTTCAAAGTTAAGCCTTAATTGAAATTCCTAATGATTATTTATTAAAGATTAGGTTTACAATAAGTCTTGAAAACAAAACATATGAGATGATAACTGAAAATAGGATAAAGGTGTAGAGACTCACTGATGTAACTCGTTGTCAACTTGAGCGTCATCACAACTACTTCGCTTAACTAGAAAGCATGCAAAGTAAACTAAATGATTTCTAATCTATTTTTCCAGCAAAATCAAACCTTCACCTACAAAACCAAAGATCATAATAGTAAATACTAAATAAAGCCAAAAAGTAAAATCCAAATGAAAATTACTAGATAAAAATAAACATACGAATTTTACCTTAAAGAATCTCCTTATAGTTTACCTTGAAAGCCTTGACAGTCTCCAAAGCTAAATATTTAAAGAAGTAACTTCTTCTCCTAATCGAGGATGAAAAGCATGAAGAAGTTGCATCTTTATCAAATTTCACATATGCCTATGATCATCGGATTTATTGAACCTAAAGGCTAAAGCAAGCATCAAGCCTATGAAAAATACTTACCAGAAAAGAAATGGTTTAATGTTTGAGATATCAGCCCTTAATAAGGTCATCAAAATTTTCAAATTTGAGCTTTAAATAAAGATGTTAAAAATGAAAACAATAAAATTTTGCCAAAGAGAACGTTGCTTTGTATTTTAGTTATTGATACCCTTGCTTAAAAATCCTAATTTGATTTGTGTACCTCGTACGGTAGCTCTTTGACTAAATATCATCCCCCCAAAACTTTCTTTAAAACCCACTTAAACAATCTTGAAATCCCAACCTATGTAGCGGGTTTTTTTAATATATATGAAGTTTACTCGAGCTTCTGTGTGAAGCATAAATAATGTGGGGGACTTTTCAATATTGGAATGGAGCAATATATATAACCAAAACTATGGAAGAACCAAATCAGCATAAATTATAATATTACCATAACATTGGCACTGGACAAGAGGGATTATAGGCTCACGTCGTGTTTATGTTATCACGGTTATAGATATCCATGACAAAAACAAGTAAGACACCTTTGAAAACCTTTGGGGTACATTTGTTTTGGGGTGACGTGGAATATAGAAAGAAAGTAGTAGAAACATAACTGAAAGAGGTGATGCGTAAAAGGAGCAGACCCACCAAAAATGTTGTAGTAGATGACTACATCACCCCAACGATAAAATCCCATCTTTTTTAATTAAACAACTTTGGAAACCTCCTGGGAAGTATGTCCCAGGATGATGTGGAAGATAGGAGTGCAGGATTAATGTGATTGGAGAGGGAGGACACGTGGAGGAAGGTCCCACATAACAATCTCGCATAACAGTCTATGTCGTCCAGGCTATAACAATCTCGGGAAAAAAGAAACAAGGCATTTTATGAAATAGTTGGGGTATTAATGTCCCGGGACTCGAAAATTTTTTTGTAAAAATTCACAACAATTGCCATATTAAAAGTTTGTTCCATCTCGTCATTTTGCAAGTGAAACATTTTAGAATGCGCTTGAGATTATGAGGTGGATATGGCAATGAACAAGTATTATTTCTACCAACTCATGGATCTCTGTCAAGACTTCTTGGCCCTTTCCACTACTGTAATTCTCTTTTGAATTTTGTTTTCCCACGAGAACCATTTTTCAATTAGCCACTTAACACATCAGAAACCAAAGGATTGACATATAACATAACAAGGAGTCAAGAACTTTGTTTTTTGTTAATCTTCCACCAATGATGCTCAAATTCCAGTTGCATCATGAAAACAAACACAAAATTATTACAACAAATCTAGTGAAATTAGATTCTAATGTTCACTCTCAAAACTCTCATACCAGGTACACAACTCTCATTTGAAAATTCTAACATTTTTTTCATTTTAGAATAGAGAACATCTTAATTGAATTGAGGCTTCTGTGATCCATAATAGTTGAAAAAATAACTTCGGCATAAATCACATGTAGACAGACATTTGTCGACGTGTTTCGAACCAACTAGTGTGGTTCATCATCAGGACAAGTTGAAGACACAGATCCAGCAAAGCATGTTAAATAGTCTGAGCAGAGACTCCAACAGCTAAATTTGAATAACGGCTAATTTTGACTGAAGGACACAGGTCAAAAATATTATTTTTAGTTTTATTTTTAATATTAATATTGTTAATATATTATTTCATTTATAGAAATAAATAAAATTAGGTAAAACTAAATAAATAAGTGAATAGTATCAACAGTAAATTATTTATTTATTAAAATACTAACATTAGGATGTTAATATGTCCACATGGGGTAGCTTAAGTGGCAAGGGCCGTGGAAATGAAGTCTCACCGAACCGGAAGTCTTGGGTTCAAATCTTGGGCTACCGTTCCCCCGTTGAGGGGTACTTAATGGACATGTAAATTGGAGTCCCGCCCCAAACTTACAAAAAAAAAAACATTAGGTTGTTTAATATAAACTAAATCAAATGGTATTGAAATACTTATTATTTATTAATTTTCTTTTATGGAAATAATTTCAATTTATTAAATCTATTAAACATTATTAATACATATATATATATATATATATATATATATAATATATATATATATATATATATATTAGGTCTAGATTTTACATTGGCATAAATCACATGTCGACAAATGTCTGTTTACATGTGATTTACGCCGAAGTTATTTTTTCAACAGAGAACATCTTGTCAGAATTAAATTTCTGATGAATGAATGCATACTTCCCTAAACATGTTCGCAAGCATATTTTATTGGGATGGCTTAGAACCATTCTTCTCGGGAAAATTAAAGGCGCGTTGCTCACTTATTCCATACTTGCATTATTAAAGAAAACAAAAATAAAAGAAAACTAAACTAAAGTATTCCTACTCTTACTTTACTAAAGCAGATTAAACTAAGTGAAATCATATTTCCAGTGGAGTCAGTCAAATTCCTTTTTTCCTTGCAATCATATTTACATCTAGAATTAGTAGCATAAAATGATTTATTACTAAACTAATAAAATAAAGCTTCAACCTATTATGTTTCTAATAAGTTGAAGTTTAGAAATTCATTTACAAAAAACCTCACTTGAAACGAATTCTCCAACCATTCGTAATAGGATCGTAAAAATTAGTATGAACATCTATTAATAATTGGAGAAGATTCAAATAAGGAGTGGATATTAGCCCATATTCAAATGGTGTACCTATAAATTTTGTAGCTTGTAGAAAAGTATTAGTATTATGTACACTATTGTTACAAGACAAATTGGTTGGGCAACTCCGGAACCAACGATTATTTGGAAAGGAAGAATCGCCACTAGAAGGGAGTTCCAACAAGATTTTATCAAAACAAATTTGCAAATCAATATCATAACGAGTTTCATTGGAAACTATAAAATTAAACTCATCAAAATGTTCAAAAACATACTTTTGTTTAGCCAATGGCAATAAATTCAAAGCATGAGAATATGCTATATTGGAATCTACTTCTGGACATAATTCACTTTGCAATAGATGAGATTCAATGCCATCGAGATAAAAATACTCATCAAATATAAATTATCTTTATTGATAATCATATGGAATATTTGAATCAAGAACATTATTAAAACGATAAGAAAGATATTAAGAATTAACAATGATACGGAAATGATCATCATCATGAAAAAGTTCATTCTCAAACAAATTTGAACTAGTTGAAGGAAAGGTTTCAATAGAAGGATTCGTATAATCATTATATACATCTAGATTAGAAAATAAATCTAGATACAAGGAATAATAATTGTCAGAGTACAATAAAATTGATGTTTTCTTAATATTTCCATCATCAAGATTTACATCGTCATTGGTAAGACTAGGACTCTGATTGGATGATAAAATTTATGCGGAAGAAATGGGAACTAATTGTGAAGTTACCTTCTAAGAAGAAATATCAACATGTTCATCAGTTAAATCTTATGTTTGGCCAATTTCTATTGAACCTTCTTGCTGGTCACTAGCATTAAGAAATGTTTTAGGTACATTTTCTAATTTCATATTCGTATTTGTACAATCAATTTATAAAATATTAAAGCGCGTGAATCAAACTCCCAATGTTTGTCGTTGTGATACATTTTCAATTTATTCATGGGCTCAGTAAAATCATATTTGTTTCAAAACTAACTACCAAATTTAACACATCTTGTTCATCATCGTTTGATTTATTATGTTCATAGCCAAAAGGAACAAGAGAAGCAAAATATTCAATTAGATATTCTATTGAAGGTAAGTCTAAGATGGAATCTAAATCAAAGTGACATGAATCTAGCATTAAATTCCTCAAGAGATTTGTCTACGTGCATAGAAAGATTTTCAATCTCTAAATACAAATCTTCATAATTGTAATTCTGATGGGACAATAGAAAATCCTTCATAAAATGGTTCCATGAATGTATAGACTTACTTGGTATTGTTTTGAACCATTTATGAATTTGTCCTTATAATGTGATATTAAACAACCTACAAATTTCATTATGATTAGTAATATCAAAAGATTCACATTTATCCAAAAATTGGCAAAGATGATCTAAAGCAAAAATTTTACTCTCACCATCGAACTTCAATTTAGACAAGGATTCAAGCTGCCTTTTGGGTATGTTTATGGTAGGCCTGGATGAGCTTAAATAATGACCCAAAGTATGAATGTACACAGGAACCATGATTAGTTATTTTTTATAGTAATGAGTATATTTTCTATTAAATCAGCACCCAATCACAAAAAATACCCAAAAAAAATTACATTATGCTCCAAGAAGCAGGTTATTTAAGGGAAGACAAAAGAAAAGAACCTAAATCTTCAACAAACATGTTATCACTATCATACATTTTTCCAACAAGAAGACAATTGTAAACAAGAAAAAACTATCTTGATAAAATCACAAAATTGCATAATGACATCATGAACCAGGGGGGAATCTATCAACATGTTACCACTCTAACTACCAAGGGAACGACTTGTGGTGATGTGACAATCACCTTTGTTCCTATGAACTTGGAGCTCATCCAATTGTATGTGGAGGGAATCAATCTCATCTCCCTAATGGTTCACTTGAGTTTGAAGTCATTGCATTTCCTCGATCTATAGCAGAATCAAATTGGATTGCTGGAGAATCTACCTTTGTAGGTCACTACTTTTAGTATGGAAATTGACAAGGTGATGCAGGAAGAAGCTACAAGTTCTATTACCATTTTATTTCTTTGAATTAAACCTACCGCTCTCCATAGTAATCAGAGGATTCTGGCTGGTTTCCAAACAACAATGGAGCTAGGAAATAGACTCTAAAGGGCCAAAAGAAGGGATGCACAAAGATAAGAGAGGGATAGGCTTGATGAAATACAATAAAATCCTTAAACAGGGAGAGGAGCATTCTCATCTAAGAGATAAAAATAGGACAAGATAGATATCAAAATGATAATAAGCATGAAAACTAATAATATGGTGCTTACGTGACCTCAACAAGCCCAAAATATGATGTAGCTTCGCATGCAGTAGCTTTCGTCTGACCTCATCGCCACTATCTAAAGAAAGGAGGATTCGAAGAACGCAGAGAGCTAGAGAGCTTTCAAATGCATTAAATAAGACGATGGTGAGGACTAGAATGAGAATATGTAGAAATTCTGAAAATTCTCTACAAATCTCCCTCTGATACCATGTAGAAAATATGTTGTAGGTTAACCCAATAATGCAATATAGATCAAAGTAGAATACTCTAACCTAATTCTACTATCAAAGTTTTCTTTGCGGAAGCTTAAATATCGAGCTGAACAATATAACCAAAAGAAGAAGAACCAATGCACAATACACAAGAAAATACTTCAGGGAAAGCCTCAGCTAAAAAACCCCACTATCTGTATTATCAAACAAGGTGGAAATACATAGGAATTATACAAAGCCTTAGCTCTCACAACTAGCCATCTCTCAGTACAATCCTCATAGATGCTCACAGGAAATCCTATCTTCTCTCAAGCCTTCTCCTCTACCCTCCAAGCTCCTATTTCCTTGCGTAGTACCTCTGCGATGATCTCCTTCAACCAAGTGGAAAAACTCGATTTACCAAGTGGATGATCTCCTGATCTCACACATTGTCAGAACTGTGCAATCCTCAAGTAATTATTCCTTCTGCATGCATGAGTTTTCTTTATAAGAAAACACATGAAACTAATAATACATTGTCCATGACATTTAACTTAACAGGGTCTTTCTCAGAATAGACATGCATGAGTTTCTAAAGAGGGAATCTTCAGTTAACTGGAGTACATTGGTTGAGTGCATGCATGCATCAACTAACTATTATCTCACCATTAGTTCCTCAAACAGTTTGGAACTAATTTAACTGGACTTAACTCAATAAATTGAGTTAACTAATTGCAACTCAAATATAACTCAATCTTATCTCCTTAATTTAAGGCTTATCTCCTTAATTTAAGGGATAACTCTTGCATGACTTCAGAAAGACTTCTAACCTGAATTTCTCCAACTAATTAAGTCAAAATAACTTAATTAATTATTTCCAAGTAGCTGTTAAGACTAAATTTGATTTTAATTCACAATTTAATTCAAGGACAAATTAAATTGGAATATTCTTGTTGCCACATTTCAACACTCCCTCTCAACAAGAATGGGATTATCTACCACCCTGATCCTATCTCTATGGAACTCGAATTTACACTTTGACAATGCCTTTGTCAAAATGTCAGCATCTTTCTCCTTTGTCGAAATATACTATAGCAACATGATCCTCCCATCATCAGTAGCTTTCTTTACCTTGTAAAGCCAACGGGAAATCACAACTGACTTGTTCTCCTGTCTTGGAACCACATCCCAAACACTATTACGAACTATGGAGTCATACTCCTCCACTACAGCATCAACCCAAATCGGTTGTTGCACTGCTTCCTCAAAGGAAGATGGCTCGGTCTCAACACATTCCCCAACAAGGGCCATTTATCCAGTGTACCTCTCAGGTGACCTCCTCTGTCTACGCTGAGAAGATGGTGCTCCCACATGCTCTCACGCATCCTCCAACAATCTATCAGCTTCTCTTGTGCGCTTTCGTCCATCTCTGGAAGACTCTGCTTGATTGGATGTCTCCACTCCTGGAACCTCTGCATGCATCTGCTCGCATCAGTCTGAGGCTCTTCCTCCTTAGGAACCAACAGTTCCTCCACAGCCTGTAGTTGGAGCTCCCTCTCAAGGGAAACTCACATGGCCTTCTGCTCATCAAACTTGAGATCTCTGCGAACCACTGTCCTCCAACTGGTAGGCAAGTACACCCGATAGTTGTGAGGTGTATCAGTGTACCCCATAAGTATCCCCAACTATGTTGTGGACTCAAGCTTCTTCTGTGCACCTTTGTCCCACGGCAAGATACCGATGAGCCAAAGATCCTAAAGTGACCCACATCTGGTCTCTTACTGGAGAAAGATTCCTTTGGTGCCTTCATCCCAAGTATGTGATGCGGGCTTCTATTCTACAAATAGACCACTATGTTGCATGCCTCAGCCCACAAGTGAAGTGGTAGGCCTTGGTCATGTAGCATCGCCTGTGCTGCCCCTACAATAGTTTTGTTCTTCCTCTCGACCACCCCATTTTGTTGTGGGTTATGAGGTGCCGTCAACTCTCATTTAATTCCTTCCGCTACACAGAAGTCCTTAAACTCTTGAGAGACATATTCTCCATCGTTGTTTCTTCTCAAGGCCTTGATCTTATTCCTTGACTCTTTCTCGACCAAAGCTTTGAACTCACAAAACTTTGTGAACGTTTGGTCCTTCTTCTGCATGAAATAAATCCAGCATTTACAAGAAAAATCATCAATGAAAATCGCATAATACCCTTTCTTCGTTGTGGATGTCATCAAGAATGGTCCACACACATCAGCATGAACTCGCTCTAAGATATCCTTTTCTCAACTGTCTCAATTATGAAAGGAATACTTGGTGTACTTTCCCAAGGTACAACCTTTGCATGTGTCAACTTGCTCAAGTTTACCTTTTGGAAGTCATGTAGATATTTGTTGTATTATCTTCAAAGCCCCATGATGCAAATGGCCCAACCACCTGTGCCACAACTTGCCAATGTCTTGGCTTTGCACCAATTTTTCTTTCGTACTCAATGTTGCACAATCATCTACCTCAAGTTTATAGATATTCTTCACCCGAATCCCTATCCTCTTGGTCTGACTCGTGGCTATGTGTCTTAGGAACACCTTTCCTTTACTGAAGACAACATTGTAGCCTTTGTCCTCCAAAATCGTGACCAATACCAAGTTCTTCTTCATTCCAGGCACATACATCACATTTGTCAAGGTGAGAGGAGGTCCACGCTCCCTCTGAAAAGCAATTGTGCCCACTCTTGAAACACTATACTTTCCATCATCACCCATCTCTATGTGCATCTTAAGGTCTTTCTCCTCTAAGGCACTGAATAAAATTTTATCACCAATCATGTGGAATGAGACTCCACTATCAAGATACCAAACGCAACCCATCATTGATGACACCATGCATGCAATGAGGGTAAAGTCCATTTCAAACTGAGAGGCTAATGCCTCACCTTCCAATCCTTCCGAGGATCCCTTCTTGGACTTATTTGATGGGAAATTAGTTGCATAATGTCCCATCTCATGAAAATTAAAGCATCTCACTTTAGACTTGTCACCCTTCTTCCCTCCATGAGAAGAATTTGATTTGGAATGGGAAGCCTTCCCCTTCCCTTTCCTTGCCTTAATTTCTAAGGCCAGATTTTCTTCATCATCATCCTTGGATGAAGAACCATCTCGTGTGCTCCTCTTGATCTCCTCCTGCATGAGATTCGACCATGGTCGTTCCCAATCTGGAAGTTTTTCCCTTCCATTCACAGAGTCCTGGTAGCTATTCCAACTTTTTGGAAGGTCAAGGAGAGCAAGGCTCACCATATCATCATTGGCAATAGTTATTCCCACACTGCTAAGCTCATCTTTGTAGGTGGTGAGCTTGTTCAGATATTTGGAAATAGTATCACCCTTCTCCATATTGATTCTTTGAAGATTATCCTTGAGTGCCAATTTCCTCTGGTCATTGTTGTTCTGGTAGAGGTCCTTCAATGTCTTCCACATTGAAAATGGAGTATCCTTCCCATGGAGACTTGAGACACTATGGTCTCGAACTCCCTCAAGGATGATTCATCTCACCTTTGCCACACACTTCTTCCATTTAGCCAACTCTTGTGTATTAGTTGAAGCTGGCTTTGGGATTTCTTGATCAATGAATTCCTTCAAGCCATTGTCTTCTAATATAGCCTCCACTCTATCCTTCCATGATATGTAATTCAAGCTATCTTCCAAGGCATACTCAAGTCTCAAGCCATAGAACGCCATTGGCCAACCTTGAAGTATGATAAGAATTCGATTTGCACCTGCAACCCCGAATTTAAAACTTCGAATTCTCTTCTCAATATACTGTTCACAACTCCGATAAACCTGACTCTGATACCATGTAGAAACTCTGCAAATTCTCTACAAATCTCCTTCTGATACCATGTAGAAAATCTGTTGTAGGTTAACTCGATAATGCAATATAAATCAAAACAAAATATTATAACCTACTTCTACTATCAAAGTTTGCTTTGCGGAAGCTTAAAGATCTATTTGAACAATATAACCAGAAGAAGAAGCAACAATGCACAATACACATCAAAATACTTCGGGGAAAGCCTTAGCTAAAAAACCCCACTATCTATATTATCATACAAGGTGGAAATACATAGAAATTATACAAATCCTTAGCTCTCACAGCTATCCAGCTCTCAGTACAATCCTCATAGATGCTCATAGGCAATCCTGACTTCTCTCAAACCTTCTCCTCTGCCCTCCAAGCTCTTATTTCCTTGTGCAGTACCTCTGGGATGATCTCCTTCAACCAAGTGGAAAAACTCAATTTACTAAGTGGATGATCTCCTGATCTCACACACTATCAGAACTGCGCAATCCTCAAGTAATTATTCCTTCTACATGCATGAGTTTTCTTTATAAGAAAACACATGCAACTGATAGTACATTCTCCTTGAAATTTAACTTAACTAGGTCTTTCTTAGAATAGACATGCATGAGTTTCTGATGAGGGAATCTTCAATTAACTAGAGTACACTAGTTGAGTGCATGCATGCATCAACTGACTGTTATATCACCATTAGTTCCTCAAACAGTTTGGAACTAATTTAACTGGACTTAACTCAGTAAACTGAGTTAACTAATTGCAACTCAAATATAACTCAATCTTATCTCATCTATATAGCAAGTGCTTTAAGAAGGCGGGAACAATTTGATCAAAAACTGCTCAGAGACGAGTAAGAAGTTCCTTTACTTTGTTTTCAGCTTTATTTGGTATCAAAGCCCTGTTACAAACTTCCTGTTGTATTTTGCATTCGGAATACTCTGCTCTTTAATACCATGACAAATTTAATTTTCGCTTTCTCTACAATTGAGAGAAGTCTAGTATCTGAAGTTGAATCTCGCTTTGTTGAGCATGAGCCTAACCCTACTCAAGAACATGAAGTCACAGAAAATCCTGAAAACTAGAATCCTCGAGTTTTACATGCCAATGATATATATAAGACTTCTATTTATTATATTTTTAAAAATAAAGTTTTTCTTAAAGAAGTAGAGGTAAAAGTCAAGATATTTGGTCCATCTGTGCAGACCATCTCTTTATCACTATTTGTAGACGAAGAAATCAAAAACTTCAAGCAGTATGCTAAAGATAAAAAAATATTCTTATCTTCATTTTCGAGGTATCAGAATAGGCTTAGCTCCTATGTTTTGACATGGCTTAAATAAACCCTGTATAGCAGAAGTGTTTGATACACATCATCAGAATTATGACCATGCCAGAATTGGAACTATAGTAGGAAATTTGGCAACAGTTTGTCAATATGGAACAGTTTATCCAGACTATGCTATTAGTTTGACAGATGCTCATTTGAAAGACTGTTGGAAATTGATGATTGGTGTACAAGGGCTTCAAATGGTAGATGACAGCGAATATCTCTCAGTCTTGGTTTAGACCTCATTTTAGTTAACCAATACAGTACATCCAAAACTGAAACAACCAGTCTTAAGGGATTGTGTCTCTATAGGAATAGGTAATTCCCAAGTTGAAGGTATCCCTTATGATTCCATAGGAATTCCTAGTGACTGGTATTTCCAGTACAAATCGCTTGCTGATGATAAAAGACCTAAAGATAGATCCTGCCGTGTTTCTACAAATAATGGTCAAGTCATAATTATGCCAGAAAGACCTTCTATTCCTCGACAAATAGTCCATCCCAGAAGATTTTCACTATCCAGACCATCTTTCGATGAATCTTCTTCTTCGCAAGCTGTTGAAAGAAATATTGAATCCAAAACCAGTCAACCAGAATTATCTCCAAATGAATTGTATATACCCGAAGCTAAACCCTTTTTAGCTGTAAATAAGATGTTTAGAATTTCTACCTCTCAGTTTTCACCTGTAGTAGAACGGAAATATGCAAATTGCCATTTTGTCAAAGGAGGAAAATGGCCACCCAAAACCAAATTTTGTACAACCTACTTGATGTCTAAAAAACCCTCTACCCATGCTAATTGTGCTCCTCTTATTGACCATAATTCTTCTAATGCAAATGAATTAGACCAAGTCTATCAGATAGGAAATTATCTCACTACTTGGTGCTCTCATGCCGAAGAAGTCATTGATAACTTAGGAAATCAAAATGAACTTATATTGGTTAATCTTAAGCTTCTTTATGATGAACAACAAGAAGAAATTTCAGATGTATATATTCTTACTAATGCTTCTTTATCCGAAAATGATGAATCTCTAGATATCGTTCAGAAGATGAATTACATAACAAATTGTACAGATTGTTCAGAAACTAAATTGTCTACAGAAGATGAGCTACATTACAGTGATGAGTTTGAAGAAACTAAATCTGGAAGTGATACGACAAATCATACTGTTTCTCTTTGTTGGTTTCCAGAAACAGATAATGATAAAGGTAAAAAAAAACGAGTTTCTCTCTTGTCAAAACACAATGTTTTTTGTCCATATGAAAAGAATGTTGCTTCTTCATCATCTATGCCCGTTCCAGATATGATATAGTTGCTGAACAGAATTTCCTGAAGAAAATGGTGAAGACAAATAACTTGTTGTATATACCAGTGTCAGTACAGGTTAAAGGCAGTTGGATAGATGTAGATGCAATTGTAGATACAGGAGGATCTAATAATCTTGCCAGACCATCTTTATTTAAAGGATTATGGAAACCTCTGCAGAATATATTAGTTTCAAAACCTGTTGGAGGAACTGTAAATCTTACCCATTATGTTGATAATATTTCTTTAAAAGTTGGAGGAAATATTGTAAAAATATCTGCTATTCAGCACTATGATCCCTCTGCTAGTTTGTTTCTCGGAATGCCATTTATCAATTATGTGCTACCTGTTACAATAAGTGAAGATAAATTAATCTTCAACGTAAAGAAGAAAGCTATATCTGTGCCCAAATTGTAGTTAGCTGACTCAGAAGCCAGGAGTGAAAACAGTAAAAAAAAAAAGCAGGTGCTAGAAAGCCTCAAAATGATTCTAATAATTGGCATGAAGTGCTGCATATTTATGAAGAAAAGATGAAATTAAAGACTAAGCAGAAAGCACTAATTGATCCAGGAAGGTCCCAAGGTCAAAACTCTATCTATGACAGTTTGCTTAAAAGTTGTTTGGAAGATCCACAAAAATTTTGGGAAGTAGAAAGTCTGAAACAAGAGACTGTTACAATGCACGATAATGGAGTTACGGGTAAGCTCATTCCTTGTACTCCCAGTGATGAACAAGAAATTAAAAGACAGATAGTTGAGTTGTTAAGTTTAAAGCTAAAAAAACCCAGCACATCACATTATTCTTGTTCTGCATTCCTTGTAAGGAATCATTCAGAAATAGTAAGAGGAAAGGCAAGGATGGTAATCAACTATAAACCATTGAATGCTATTACTCAAAGTTTTCATTATCCCTTGCCAAGACAGGAGACTATAGTGCAAAAAATCTAGCATAGTAAGATCTTCAGTAAATTTGATATGAAATCATGTTACTATCAGATCCAGATAGAAGAAGGTGACAGACACAAAACTTCTTTCACATGTCCAACAGGTTTTTATCAGTGGAAAATGGTCCTGTTTGGTCTGAAAAATGCCCCTGGCTTTTTCCAATGTGGGATGGATTTTATATTCAGTAAGTATGATTTCATTGTCACTTACATTGATGATATTTTGATACATAGTCCTGATCTCACCTCTCATTTAAGGCATTTAGAAATATTATTCAAAGAAGTGTAGAATCATGGAATTGTTTTGTCTGAGAAGAAAATGGTTCTATTTCAAGATAATATTGACTTTTTGGGAATTCATGTTGTTAATGGCCAAATTAAAATGAAACCACATGTGCTAAAAAAATTAGAAGATTTCCCAAATGAAATGAAAGATACCAAGACAATTCAGCGTTTTCTAGGAGTATTGAATTATGTTCATAAGTACATTCCTAGATTATCAGAAAAGACTGCTCCAATAAGAAGACATTTGTAGTCTGGTTGGTCTGCTCAAGCCACTAATGCAGTCAAGCAACTTAAAGCTGAATTTCATAATCTTCCAAAGTTATAGCCCTCAGGAGATGGATTGTTAATTCTACAGACGGATGCTTCAGATGAATTCTGGGCTGCTATTTTATTTGGAAAAAGGGAACATAATAAGCTTGAAGAATTGTTTGCCTATGCATCTGGTGAATTCCTTCCTCATCAGAAAAATTACTTCACTTCTGAAAAGGAGACTCTTGCAATCTTCAATGGAATTCAGCGATTCGAGCTTTATTTAGCTCCTGTAAAAAAATTTATTCATACTGATTCCATGAATTTCAAATATTTTCTAACAGCAAAAATTTCTACATAGATAGCAAGAGGCAGATTGTTATCTTGGCAGATTTGGTTCTAGCAGTACAAGTTTGAAGTAGAATGGGTACCAGGCAATTCAAACTATCTTGTAGATGCTCTTACCAGAGAAATGAATAAAGCTTATAGAATCGGGAGTTGCAGTATTTTTGATATTCCTGGTAATGATGATTATTTTTCTATATTTGTACATAGATTTAAAATTCTTGAGAAACATTGCAGATTTCCTACTGAAGAAATCAAGAAGATTGTTGGCTTACGAATAAGAAGAAACCAATGGATTCAGAAATGCTAAGCTTGGCAATCAAAAAATATTGGTACTCTTCTTGGGTTAGATGCAAAATTGGTAAATGTATACTCTTTGCCAAATATGAAGGTAAAGATCTATTTTAGAACTCTTGATGATCTTTGGTCTATCCAGTACACAGAGTCTATGCTATGGATTTTAAAAGTCCTACATTTTTATCAGATGATTGGAAGTATAGACTTTGCTCTAGAAATCTTTACCAGTGCAAAAATGCTAGATTTAGAACAAATCAATATCAAGAGTGAAATTGAGAAGTTTTTATGGTCACTCGAAATTCCTGATCTTTCTGAAGAATTAGAAGCTGCATTTTTACAGAGGAATATTGAATAGTATGCCAATATTGACACTTTTCCACAATATGAGATCTTTGAACCATTTGCAGATTGGGAAATAAAAGATGGATTATGCAAAAAGAAGAAAGCAGTTAGAACATCTCAGTTTATTGAAAGGTCTCTTCAATATTTAAGAATATTTTCATCCCCATGGGATTATCAGAGCATAGAAATGAGAAATATTATTTCTCCTAATCCATTTGCCCAAATTATTGATAATAACTTCACAGAAGTTTCAGTGTTAGCTGACAATAGAGAAGAAGTTAAAAGGGTGACAACTTGGTTGAAAGAATTTAGTAAGGTTAATCTGACAGAAAAGATTAATATTTTGGAAAAACTTGATGAATTACAAGGAGAAAAGAAAGTGATAATATTATCAATCAATCAGAAAGCTCTGATAATAATCAGTGTAATCACAGGTAATTGGACCACAGACGTAGTATGCCTAGTCAGTTTAATGCTATCAACAAGGACGTGTATTGCATTCATTTTTGAATTAGGATGGCAGAAAAGAGACAGTATCAGTGACAATTGCAGACTTTGGATCCAGCATGCTATTGAGACTTCCACAAACATGTTCCAAATTTTCAAATGGGAACTCCTAGACAAAATAGAGCTAGCTATTCAACCTGTCCCATCATTTTCCATAGCCCGCAAAGATTCCTTTCTGGATATTGAAGTTAATCCACTAGCATATAATAACATATGGAGAAAGAAAGAAGAGCCCTTTAAAATGTCGTATAAGAATCTTATCATCTCCAAGGACAGAATAAAGTTGGAAGTGGGCCAATCTTCAAAAGATAAAGGATCAGCTACAGCATCGGCATCTAGAAAAGGTAAAGAAAAGCAAAGGATAGAAGAAAAAGAAACTTTATTTCTGGACGTATATCAAGATGCTCAGGACCCAGCAGAACATGATTTTGAACTTGATTATCTCTGGATGCTAGAAGAATCTTATCTAGCTAGAAATGTTTCCTCTGATGAGATTGATGAGGATTACGACAGTGACCATAGTCCGAAAGGACCATGGTAATAGTCTTTTCTTTTTTGAATTATTGTACTATGGAATATTGAATAGACACCATCTAGATCGGAGAAATCCGACAGGACCCTCAATTATTTCATCTTTTTAGATAGGTTAAATCTTTAGCTTTTGGCGTGATGTTTTATCTTTTGGTGTAATGTTTGTATTTGGTTATAAAAAGAAAGCTCAGGCAAACATGAGGATCATCTTTCTGCCAAGTGTTGAAGCAAGAAGTGTGAAGTGTGTAAAAGCTCTGTATTTTTGTGAAGATCATTTTTAATAAAGCATTGGTATCTTTTCAATTCTATCTGAGTTGTTTGAAGTTATTATTATTCATTCTTCTTGAGAGTATCAGTAAGACTGTTAGAGAGAGTTAGTAAAGCTGCAAGTGAAGAGACGAAGGAGAGGCCATGACGCAGTAGCAGCTATACAGCAAGTGCTTTAAGAAGACGCAAACAATTTGATCAAAAACTGCTTAGAGACGAGTAAGAATTTCCTTTGCTTTGTTTTCTTCTTTATTTGGTGTGAAGTGTGTAAAAGCTCTGTATTTTCATGAAGATCATTTTTAATAAAGCATTGGTATCTTTCCAATTCTATCTGAGTTGTTTGAAGTTATTATTATTCGTTCTTCTTGGGAGTATCAGTAAGGCTGTTAGAGGGCGTTAGTAAAGCTGCAAGTGAAGAGCTTAGGGAGAGGCCGTGATGCAGTAGGTGCTATACAGCAAGTGCTTTAAAAAGACGCGAAAAATTTGATCAAAAACCGCTCAAAGACGAGTAAGAAGTTCCTTTGCTTTTTTTTTTGCTTTATTTGGTATCAGAGCCCTATTACAAACTTCCTGTTGTATTTTGCATTCGGAATACTCTGCTCTTTAATACCATGACAAATTGAATTCACTCTTTCTCTACAATTGAGAGAAGACTAGTATCTGAAGTTGAATCTCACTCTATTGAGCATGATTCTAACCCTACTCAAGAACATGAAGTCGTAGAAAATCCTGAAAATTGGAATACTCCAGTTTTACATGCCACCGATATATATAAGACTTCTATTTCTTATATTTTTAAAAAGAAAGTTTTGCTTAAATAAGTCGAGTTAAAAATCAAGATATCTGGTTCATCTATGCAGATCGTCTCTTTATCACTATTTGTAGACGAATAAATCAAAAAATTCAAGCAGTATTCTAAAGATAAAAAAATTCATATCTTCTTTTTGGAGGTATCAGAATAGGCTTAGATCCTCTGTTGTGACATGACTTAAATACACCCTGCATAGCAGAAGTGTTTGATACACGTCATCATAATTATGACCATGCCAGAATCGGAACTATAATAGGAAATTTGGCAATAGGTTGTCAATATGGAATAGTTTATCCAAACTATGCTATTAGACTGACGGATGCTCATTTGAAAGACTATTGGAAATTGATGATTGGTGTACAAGGGCTCCAAATGGTAGATGACAGTGAATATCTCTCAGTCTTGGTTTAGACCTCGTTTCAGTTAACCAATACAGTACATCCAAAACTAAAACAACCAGTCTTACGGGATTGTGTCTCTACAGGAATAGGTAATGCCCAAGTTGAAGGTATCTCTTATGATTCCATAGGAATTCCTAGTGACTGGTATTTCCAGTACAAATCACTTGCTAATGATACAATACCTAAAGATAGATCCCTTCGTGTTTCTATAAACAATGGTCAAGTTAGAATTATGCTAGAAAGACCTTCTATTCCTTGACAAATAGTCCATCCTAGAAGATTTTCGCTACCCAGACCATCCCTTGACGAATCTTCTTCTTCGCAAGCTGTTGAAAGAAATATTGAATCCATAACCAGTCAACCAGAATTATCTCCAAATGAATTGTATATACCCGAAGCTAAACCCTTTTTAGCTGTAAATAAGATGTTTAGAATTTCTACCTCTCAATTTTCACATGTAGAAGAATGGTAATATGCAAATTCTCGTTTTGTTAAAGGAGGAAAATAGCCACCCAAAACCAAATTTTGTACAACCTTCTCAATGTCTAAACAACCCTTTACCCGTGCTGATTGTGCTCCTCTTATTGACCATAATTCTTCTAATGGAAATGAATTGGACCAAGTCTATCAGATAGGAAATTATCTCACTATTTGGTGCTCTCATGCCGAAGAAGTCATTGATGACTTAGGAAAGTAAAATGAACTAATATTGGCTAATCTCAAGCTTCTTTATGATGAACAACAAGAAGATAAACTAGAAAGAGAAGCAAGGATTCAAAAGAAAGAAAGAAGAAGAAAGGCAAAAGCATCCCAAACTTCTAATTTAACTATTGATATGTCCACACCTAATTTTTGGGATCAAGAAGAAACTGAAGCTAGTACTTGAAAATCAGAAGAGAAGCACTGAAGCATTTTATAAGCCACCTGTAAAAGAACAATTTCAAGACAAACCAAGAAAGTCTAAATCAGAAATTGTTACATTAGAGAATGTTGCTGCTAAGTTTCCTTCTTTTATTCTGCCTTCTATACAGAAAGCCAATTTTATTAAAGAAATTCATAAATATCCACGGATTGAAGAAGACTTGTTTGCAACAAACACTAGTGGATATATTCTAGAATTAGATAAGTCTACAAATCCTGGAGAATCAATCAAAATATGGATAGGTGCATTGTACCAAATGCAGGTCACTACAAAACTAGAAAATGTATCTATATTCGTCCTAGCTGAAAAAATAATGGTTGGCATAGTATATGACTGGTGGATGGGACCACCTGAAGCAGAAAGACAAGCAGTGGTAGCCGCAGATTTATCCACTCTTGAATTATTGTTAAAAACTCAGTGTGTGCTAGAACCAGTAGATGAGAAAAATTAAATCATTACAGATTTAACTAGGATGGAACTCAAAGAGTTGAGATTTCTAGAATCATTTGGTCAAGATTTCATGACCAAAATTTATAAAGCAAATCTCTCAAATGACTCTACCTAGAAAATTGCATTTTTATCTAAACTTCGAGGCAATCTAGGAGATCTGATTCTAAAAGATCTTGAAGTGCAAAGCAAAACCATAGATCAGATATATTGGATAGATCTACTATTCAGGTGTCAAGAAAAGGTAAAATACTTATTCTGGCAAAAGAAAGCCCATGACTTAACACCTAGTGCTAATGTTTGTCGTGTTGTTCTTCCATGGACACCATTCAAAAAGAAGAAGAGATATAAAAAATTATGGTAGGTTTAAGCCAAAAAAAGTTGTTAATCCTAGAAGACCATTAAAAAGGTTTCGTTTCTTGAAGAAAAGAAAACAGCCCATTAAGAATAATTGTTGTTTTATAAGCAAGCAAGAAGGCCACTTTCCAGGAAAATGTCCAAGTAGCTCTTCTAATAAGTTAAAGGCTTGTTTTGAAATTAAAGAATTTGCTGATGATTGGTCCATAGTTGATTCTCAAGAAGAAGTTTCAGATGTATATATTCTTATTGATGCTTCTTTATCATAAAATGATGAATCTCTAGATATTGCTCAGAAGATGAATTACATAATAAATTGTACAGATTGTTCAGAAACTGAATTGTCTATAGAAGATGAGCTACATTACAGTGATGAGTTTGAATAAACTGAATCTAGAAGTGATACGACAAATGATACTGTTTCTCTTTGTTGGTTTCCAGAAACAGATAATGATAAAGGTAAAAAAACCAGTTTCTCTCTTGCCAAAACTCAATGCTTTTTGTCCATATGAAAAGAATGTTGCTTCTTCATCATCTATTCTCATTCTAGAATATGATACAGATGTTGAATAGAATTTCCTAAAGAAAATGGTGAAGACAGATAACTTGTTGTATATACCAACGTCATTATAGGTTAAAGGTAGTTGGATAGATGTAGATGCATTTGTAGATATAGAAGGATCTAATAATCTTGCCAGACTGTCTTTATTTAAAGGATTATGGAAACCTCTGCAGAATATATTAGTTTCAGAAACTGTTGGAGGAACTGTAAATCTTACCCATTATGTTGATAACATTTCTTTAAAAGTTGGAGGAAATATTGTAAAAATATCTGCTATTTAGCACTATGATCCCTCTACTAGTTTGTTTCTTAGAATGCCATTTATCAATTCTGTGTTTCCTATTACAATAAGTGAAGATAAATTAATCTTCAACGTAAAGAAGAAAGCTATATCTGTGCCCATTTTGCAGTTAGCTGACTCAGAAGCTAGGAGAGAAAACAGTCAAAGAAAACAAGTGCTAGAATGCCTCAAAATGATTCTAATAATTGGCATGAAGTACTGCAGATTTATGAAGAAAAGATGAATTTGAAGACTAAGCAGAAAGCAGTAATTGATCCAGGATGGTCCCAAGATCAAGACTCTATCTATGAGAGTTTGCTTAAAAAATTTTCAGAAGATCCACAAAAATTTTGGGAAGTAGAAAGTCCAAGACAAGAGATTGTTACAATGCACGCTAATGGAGTTAACAATAACCTCATTCCTTGTACTCCCAGTGATGAATAAGAAATTAAAGACAGATAGCTGAGTTGTTAAGTTTAAAGCTAAAAAGACCCAGCACATCACATTATTCTTGTTCTGCATTCCTTGTAAGGAATCATTCAGAAATAGTAAGATGAAAGGCAAGGATGGTAATCAGCTATAAACCATTGAATGCTATTACTCAAAGTTTTCATTATCCCTTGCCAAGACAGGAGACTATAATGCAAAAAATCCAGCATAGTAAGATCTTCAGTGAGTTTGATATGAAATCAGATTACTATCAGATCCAGATAGAAGAAGGTGACAGACACAAAACTGCTTTCACATGCCCAACAGGTTTTTATCAGTGGAAAGTGGTCCCGTTTGGTCTGAAAAACGCCCCTGCCTTCTTTTCAATGCAGGATGGATTTTATATTTAGTAAGTATGATTTCATTGTCACTTACATTGATGATATTTTGATACACAGTCCTGATCTCGCCTCTCATTTAAGGCATTTAGAAATATTCTTGAAATAAGTTCAGAATCATGGAATTGTTTTGTCTGAGAAGAAAATGGTTCTATTTCAAGATAATATTGACTTTTTGGGAATTCATGTTGTTAATGGCCAAATTCAAATGCAACCACGTGCTAACAAAATTAGTAGATTTCCAAAATGTAATGAAAGATACCAAGACAATTCAACATTTTCTAGGAGTATTGAATTATGTTCATAAGTACACTCCTAGATTATCAGAAAAGACTACTCCAATAAGAAGACATTTGCAGTCTGGTTGGTCTGCTCAAGCCACTAATGCAGTCAGGCAACTTAAAGCTGAATGTCAGAATCTTCCAAAGTTACATCCCCTAGGAGATGGATTGTTAATTCTAAAGATAGATGCTTCAAATGAATTTTTGGTTGCTGTTTTATTTGGAAAAAGGAAGATAATAAGCTTGAAGAATTGTGCACCTATGCATTTGGTGAATTCCTTCCTCATCAAAAAAATTACTTCAATGCTGAAAAGGAGACTCTTGCAATATTCAATGGAATTCAGCGATCTGAGCTTTATTTAGCTCCTGTAAATTTTTTATTCGTACTGATTCCTTGAATTTCAAATATTTTCTAATAGCAAAAATCTCTAGATAGATAGCAAGAGGTAGATTGTTATCTTGGCAGATTTGGTTCTAGTAGTACAAGTTTGATGTAGAATGGGTACCAGGCAATTCAAACTATCTTGCAGATGCTCTTACTAGAGAAATGAATAAAGCTAGTAGAATCAGGAGTTGCAATATTTTTGATATTCCTAGTAAGGATGATGAGTTTTCTACATTTGTACATAGATTTAAATTTCTTGAGAAATATTGCAGATTTCTTACCAAAGAAATCAAGAAGATTGTTGGCTTACGGATAAAAAGAAACCAATGGATTCAGAAATGCTAAGCTCAGCAGCCAAAAAATATTGGTACTCTTCTTGGGTTAGATGCAGAATTGGTAAAGGTATACTCTTTGCCAAATATGAAGGTAAAGATCTATTTTAGAACTCTTGATGATCTTTGGTCTATCCAGTACACAGAGTCTATGCTATGGATTTTAAAATTCCTACACTTTTTATCAGATGATTGGAAGTATAGACTTTGCTCTAAAAATCTTTACCAATGCGAAAATGTTAGATTTAGAACAAATCAATATCAAGAGTGAAATTGAGAAGTTTTTATGGTCACTCAGAATTCCTGATCTTTTTGAAGAATTAGAAGCTGCATTTTTACAGAGGAATACTGAACAATATGCCAATACTAATACTTTTCCTCGGTATGAGATCTTTGAACCATTTACAAATTGGGAAATAAAAGATGGATTATGCCAAAGGAAGAAAACAGTTAGAACATCTCAATGTATTGAAAGGTCTCTTCAATATTTAAGAATATTTTCATCCCCATGGGATTATCAGAGCATAGAAATGAGAAATATTATTTCTCCTAATCCATTTGCCCAAACTATTGATAATAACTTCACAGAAATTTCAATGTTAGCTGACAATACAGAAGAAATTAAAAGGGTGACAACTTGGCTGAAAGAATTTAGTAAGGTTAATCTGACAGAAAAGATTAACATTTTGGAAAAACTTGATGAATTACAAGGAGAAAAGAAAGTGTTAAGATTATCAATCAATCAAAAATCTCTGATAACAATCAGTATAATCACAGGTAATTGGACCATAGATGTAGTATGCCTAGTCAGTTTAATGCTATCAACAAGGACTTGTACTGCATTCATTTTTGAATTAGGATGGCAAGAAAGAGACAGTATCAGGGACAACTGTACACTTTGGATCCAGCATGCTATTGAGACTTCCACAAACATGTTCCAAATTTTCAAATGGGAACTCCTAGACGGAATAGAGCTAGTTTTTCAACCTGTCCCATCATTTTCCACAACCCACAAAGATTCCTTTCTGGATATTGAAGTTAATCCACTAGCATATAATAACAGATGGAGAAAGAAAGATGAGCCCTTTAAAATGTCGTATAAGAATCTTATCATCTCCAAGGATGGAATAAAGTTGGAAGTGGGCCAATCTTCAAAAGATAAAGGATCAGCTATGGCATCAGCAACAGCATCAACATCTAGAAAAGGTAAAGAAAAGCAAAGGACAGAAGAAAAAGAAACTTTATTTCTGGACGTATATCAAGATGCTCAGGACCCAACAGAACATGATTTTGAAATTGATTATCTCCGGACACTTGAAGAATCTTATCTAGCTAGAAATGTTTCCTCTGATGAGATTGATGAGGATTACGACAGTGACCATAGTTTGAAAGGACCATGGTAATAGTCTTTTCTTTTTTGAATTATTGTACTATGGAATATTGAGTAGACACCATCTGGATCAGAGATATCCGACAGGACTCTCAATTATTTCATCTTTTTAGATAGGTTAGAATCTTTAGCTTTTGGTGTGATGTTTTAGCTTTTGGCTTAATGTTTGTATTTGCTTATAAAAAGGAACCTTGAGTAAACATGAGGATCATCTTTCTGCCGAGTGTTGAAGCAAGAAGTGTGAAGCATGTAAAAGCTTTGTATTTTCGTGAAGATAATTTTTATTAAAGCATTGGTATCTTTCAAATTCCTCAATGTCTAAACAACCTTCTACCCGTGTTGATTGTGCTCCTCTTATTGAGCATAATTCCTCTAATACAAATGAATTAGACCAAGTTTATCAAATAGGAAATTATCTCACTACTTGGTGCTCTCATGCCGAAGAAGTCATTGATGACTTAGGAAAGTGAAATGAACTCATCCTGGCTAATCTCAAGCTTCTCTATGATGAAGAACAACAAGATAAACTAGAAAGAGAAGCAAGAATTCAAAAGAAAGAAAGATGAGAAAAGGCAAAAGCATCCCAAAGTTCTAAGTTTACTATTGATATGTCTACACCTAATTTTTGGGATCAAGAAAAACTGAAGCTAGTCCTTCTGAAAATCAAAAGACAAGCACTGAAGCATTTTATAAGCCACCTGCAAAAGAACAATTTCAAGACAAACCAAGAAAGTCTAAAGAATTGTTACATTAGAAAATGCTACTGCTAAGTTTCCTTCTTTTACTCTGCCTTCTATACAGAAAGCCAATTTTATTAAAGAAATTCATAAATATCCACGAATTGAAGAAGACTTGTTTGCAACAAACACTAGTGGATATATCCTAGACTTAGATAAGTCTACAAATCCTGGGGAGTCAATCAGAATATAGATAGGTACATTGTATCAAATGCAGGTCACTATAAAATTGGACAATATATCTATATTCATCCTAGTTGAAAAAAGAATGGCTGGCATAGTATATGATTGGTGGACAGGACCACCTGAAGCAGAAAGACAAGCAGTGGTAGCATCAGGTTTATCCACTCTTGAATTATTGCTAAAAACTCAGTTTGTGCCAGAACTAGTAGATGAGAAAAAGCAAATCATTACAGATTTGACTAGGATGGAACTCAAAGATTTGAGATTTCTAGAATTATTTGGTCAAGATTTCATGACTAAAATCTACAAAGCAAATCTCTCAAATGACTCTACCCAGAAAATTGCATTTTTATCCAAACTTCCAAGCAACCTAGGAGATCTGATTTTAAAAGATCTTGAAGTGAAAAGTAAAACTATAGATCAGATATATTGGATAGATCTACTATTCAAGTGTCAAGAAAAGGTAAAATATTTATGCTGGAAAAAGAAATCCCATGATCTAACACCTGGTGCTGATGTTTGTCATGTTGTTGTTCCATGACACCATTCAAAAAGAAGGAGAGATACAAGAAATATGGTAGGTTTAAGCCAAAAAAGGTTGCTAATCCCCAAAGACCATTCAAAAGGTTTCGTTTCTTGAAGAAAAGAAAATGGCCCATAAAGAATAATTGTTGTTTTATATGCAAGCAAGAAGGCCACTTTGCAAGAAAATGTCCAAATAGCTCTTCTAATAAGCTGAAAGCTTGCTTTGAAATTGAAGAATTTGCTAATGATTGGTCTATAGTTGATTCTCAAGAAGAAGTTTCAGATGTATATATTCTTACTGATGCTTCTTTATCCGAAGATGGTGAATATCCAGAAATTTCTCAGAAGATGAATTACATTACAAATTGTACAAATTGTTCAAAAACTGAATTGTCTACAGAAGATGGGCTACATTACAGTGATGAGTTTGAAGAAACTGAGCTTGAAAGTGATACTACAGAAGAACTTGTTTCTCTGTTTTGGTCTCCAGATCGAAACAATGATAAAGGTAAAAAACCAGTTTCTCCTTTGCCAAAGCTCAATGCCTTTTGTCCATATGAAAAAGAATGTTGCTTCTACATCATATATGCCTGTTCCAGAATATGATACAGTTGTTGAACAGAATTTTCTGAAGAAAATGGTGAAGACAAATAACTTGTTGTATATACCAGTGTCTGTATAGGTTAAAGGTAGTTGGATAGATGTAAATGCATTTGTAGATACAGGAGGATCTAATAATCTTTCCAGACCATCTTTATTTAAAGGATTATGGAAACTTCTGCAAAATATTTTAGTTTCAGAGATAGTTTAGGGTACAGTAAATCTTACCCATTATGTTGATAATAATTCTTTAAAGATTGGTGGAAATATCATTAAAAAAAATTATTACTCAGCACTATGATCCCTCTACTGGTTTGTTTCTCGGAATGTCATTTATCAATTTTGTGATGCCTGTTACAACCAGTGAAGATAAATAAATCTTTAACTTGAAGAAGAAAGCTATATTTGTGCCTACATTGCAGTTAGCTAACTCAGAAGCTAAGAGAGAAAACAATCAAAGAAAAACAGGTGCTCAAAAGCCTCAAAATGATTCTAATAATTGGCATCAAGTGTTGTAGATTTATGAAGAAAAGATGAATTTGAAGGCTAAGCAGAAAGCAGTAATTGATCCAGGATAGTCCCAAGATCAAAACTTTATCTATGCGAGTTTGCTTAAAAGTTGTTCAGAAGATCCACAAACATTTTGGGAAGTAGAAAGTCCGAAACAAGAGATAGTCACAATGCATGATAATGGAGTTAAAGGTAAACTCATTCCTTGTACTCCCAGTGATGAACAAGAAATTAAAAAACAAATAGCTGAGTTATTAAGTTTAAAGCTAATTGAACCCAGCACATCACATTATTCTTGTTCTGCATTCCTTGTAAGGAATCATTCAGAAATAGTGAGAGGAAAGGCAAGGATGGTAATCAACTATAAATCGTTGAATGTTATTACTCAGAGTTTTAATTATCCTTTGCCAAGACAGAAGACTATAATGCATAAAATATAGCACAATAAGATTTTTAGCAAGTTTGATATGAAATCTGGTTACTATTAGATCCATATAGAAGGAGGTGATAGACACAAAACTGCTTTCACATGTCCAGCAGGTTTTTATCAATGGACAGTGGTTCCTTTTGGTTTGAAAAACACCCTTGCCTTCTTTCAACGCAGGATGGATTTTATATTCAGTAAGTATGATTTCATTTTCACTTACATTCATGACATTCTGATACATAGGCCTGATCTCACCTCTCATCTAAAGCATTTAGAAATATTTTTGAAAGAAGTTCAGAACCATGGAATTGTTTTGTCTGAAAAAATGGTTCTATTTCAAGATAATATTGACTTTTTGGGAATTTATGTTGTTAACCATGTGGTAAAAAAATTAGCACATTTCCCAAATGAAATGAAAGACACCAAGACAATTCATCGTTTTCTAGGAGTATTGAATTATGTGCATAAGTACATTCCTATATTATCAGAAAAGACTACTCTAATAAGAAGACATTTGTAGTCTGGTTGGTTTGATCAAGCCACTAATGCAATCAAGCAACTTAAAGATCAATTTCAGAATCTTCCACAGTTACAACCCCCAGGAGATGGATTGTTAATTCTACAGACGGATGCTTCAAATGAATTTTGGGCTGTTGTTTTATTTGAAAAAAGGGAAGATAATAAGTTTGAAAAATTGTGCGCCTATGCATCTGGTGAATTCCTTCCTCATCAGAAAAATTACTTCACTGCTAAAAAGGAGACTCTTGAAATCTTCAATGGAATTCAGCGGTTTGAGCTTTAATTAGCTCCTGTAAAAATTTTGGTTCGTACTAATTCCATGAATTTCAAATATTTTCTAACAACAAAAATCTCTAGATAGATAACAAGAGGCAGATTGTTATCTTGGCATATTTGGTTCCAGCAGTATGAGTTTGATGTAGAATGGGTACTAGGCAATTCAAACTATCTTGTAGATGCTCTTACCAGAGAAACGAATAAAGCTTATAGAATTGGGAGTTGCAGTATTTTTGATATTCCTAGTAAGGATGACAATTTTTCTACATTTGTACATAGATTTAAAATTCTTGAGAAACATTGCAGATTTCTTAGTGAAGAAATCAAGAAGATTGTTGGCTTATGGATAAGAAGAAACCAATGGATTCAGAAATGCTAAGCTTGGCAGTCAAAAAATATTGGTACTCTTCTTGGGTTAGATGCAGAATTGGTAAAGTTATACTCTTTACCAAATATGAAGGTAAAGATCTATTTTAGAACTCTTGATGATCTTTGGTCTATCCAATACACAGAGTCTATGCTATGGATTTTAAAAGTCCTACATTTTTATCAGATGATTGGAAGTATAGGCTTTGCTCTAGAAATCTTTACCAGTGCCAAAATGCTAGATTTAGAACAAATCAATATCAAGAGTGAAATTGAGAAGTTTTTATGGTCACTCAGAATTCCTGATCTTTTTGAAGAATTAGAAGCTGCATTTTTACAGAGGAATACTGAACAGTATGCCAATATTGATGCTTTTCCTCAGTATGAGATTTTTGAGCCATTTGCATATTGGGAAATAAAATATGATTATGCCAAAAGAAGAAAGCAATCAGAACATCCCAGTGTATTGAAAGGTCTCTTCAATATTTGAGAATATTCTCATCCCCATGGGATTATCATAGCATAGAAATGAGAAATATTATTTCTCCTAATCCATTTGCCCAAGTTATTGATAATAACTTCACAGAAGTTTCAATGTTAGCTGACAATACTAAAGAAATTAGAAGGGTGACAACTTGGCTGAAAGAGTTTAATAAGGTTAATCTAATAGAAAAGATTAACATTTTGAAAAAACTTGATGAATTACAAGGAGAAAAGAAAGTGTTAAAGTTTTCAATAAATCAAAAAGCTCTGGTAACAATTAGCATAATCACAGGAAATTGGACCACGGATGTAGTATGCCTAGTTAGTTTAATGTTATCAACAAGGACTTGTACTGCATCTATTTTTGAATTGGGATGGCAGAAGAGAGACAGTATTAGTGACAACTTTGGATCCAGCATGCTATTGAGACTTCCACAAACATGTTCCGAATTTTCAAATGGAAACTCCTAGATGGAATAGAGTTAGTTGTTCAACCTATGCTATTATTTTCCATAGCACGCAAAGATTCCTTTTTGGATATTGAAGTTAATCCACTGGCATATAATAACAGATGGAGAAAGAAAGATGAGCCCTTTAAATGTTGTATAAGAATCTTATCATCTCCAAGGACAACGTAAAGTTGGAAGTGGGCCAATCTTCAAAAGATAAAGGATCAGCTATAGCATCAGCATCTAGAAAAGGCAAAGAAAAGAAAAGGGCAGAAGAAAAAGAAACTTTATTTTTGGACGTATATCAATATGCTTAGGACCCAGCAGAACATGATTTTGAAATTGATTATCTCCAGACACTAGAAGATTCCGAGTTAGCCAGAAATGTCTCCTCTGATGATGATTACGACGGTGACTGTAGTCTGAAAGGACCATGGTAATGGATTTTGTTTTTGAATTATTGTACTATGGAATATTGAGTAGACACCATCTAGATCAGAGATATCCGACAGGACCCTCAATTATTTCATCTTTATAGATAGATTAGAATCTTTAGCTTTTGGTGTGGTATTGGTGTGATGTTTGTATATTGCTTATAAAAGGAAAGATCGGGCAAACATGAAGATCATCTTTTGGCCGAGTGTTGAAGTAAGAAGTGTGAAGTGTGTGAAAGCTCTGTATCTTCCTGAAGATCATATTAATAAAGCATTGGTTTCTTTGCAATTCAATTGTTTGAAGTTATTTTTATTCATTCTTCTTAAGAGTATCAGTAAGGTTGTTAGAGAGCATTAGTAAAGTTGCAAGTGGAGAGCCGAGGGAGAGGTCGTGACGCAGTAGATGCTATACAACAAGTGCTTTAAGAAGGCACAAGTATTTTGATCAAAAATCTCTCAGAGACAAGTAAGAAGTTCCTTTACATATCATTTGCTTATTTATGGTAAAATAAAGCATAAAACAAAGCAAAGGAACTTCTTACTCGTCTCTGAGCAAGTTTTGATCAAATTGTTTGTGTCTTCTTAAAGAACTTGCTATATAACGCCTACTGCGTCACAGCCTCTCCCTGGGCTCTTCACTTGCAACTTTACTAACACTCTCTAACAGCCTTATTGATACTTTCAAGAAGAACAAATAATAATAACTTCAAACAACTCAGATAGAATTGGAAAGATACCAATGCTTTGTTAAAATTGTTCTTCATGAAAATATAGAGCTTTTACACACTTCACACTTCTTCCTTCAACACTCGGCAGAAATATGATCTTCATGTTTGCCCGAACTTTCTTTTTATAACCAAATACAAACATCACGCCAAAAGATAAAGATTCTAACCTATCTCAAAAGATGAAATAATTGAGGGTCATGTCGGATATCTCTGATCCAGACAATGTCTACTCAATATTCCATAGTACAATAATTCAAAAAAGAAAAAACAATTACCATGCTCCTTTCGGACTACGATCACTATTGTAATTCTCATCAATCTCATTAGAGGAAACATTTCTGGCTAGATAAGATTCTTCTAGCATCCAGAGATAATCAATTTCAAAATCATTTTCTGCTGGGTCCTGAGCATCTTGATATACATCCAGAAATAAAGTTTCTTTTTCTTCTGCCCTTTGCTTTTCTTTACCTTTTCTAGATGTCGATGTTGTTGTTGATGTTGTAGCTGATCCTTTATCTTTTGAAGATTAACCCACTTCCAACTTTATTCTGTCCTTGGAGATGATAAGATTCTTATAAGGCATTTTAAAGGGTTCATCTTTCTTTCTCCATCTGTTATTATATGCCAGCGGATTAACTTCAATATCCAGAAAGGAATCTTTGTGGGCTGTGGAAAATGATGTGACAGATTGAACAACTAGATCTATTCCATCTAGGAGTTCCCATTTGAAAATTTGGAACATGTTTGTGGAAGTATCAATAGCATAGTGGATCCAAAGTCTGCAGTTATCACTGATATTGTCTCTTTTCTGCCATCCTAATTCAAAAATGAATGCAGTACAATTCCTTGTTGATAGCGTTAAACTGACTAGGCATACTACATCCGTGGTCAAATTACCTGTGATTATACTTATTGTTATCAGAGCTTTCTAATTGATTGATAATCTTAACACTTTCTTTTCTCCTTGTAATTCATCAAGTTTTTCCAAAATGTTAATAATTTTTTTCAGATTAACCTTACTAAATTCTTTCAGCCAAGTTGTCACCCTTTTAATTTCTTCTATATTGTCAGCTAACACTAAAACTTTTGTGAAGTTATTATCAATAATTTGGGCAAATGGATTAGGAGAAATAATATTTCTCATTTCTATGCTCTGATAATCCCATGGGGATGAAAATATTCTTAAATATTGAAGAGACCTTTCAATACACTGAGATGTTTTAACTGCTTTCTTCTTTTTGCATAATCCATCTTTTATTTCCGAATCTGCAAATGGTTATGTTATCTCTCAGGTTTTCCCAAAAGTTGTAAGAAAGGGAAAGGAGGCCGAGGTAACCACAAACCAATCTTTTAGATATAGATTCTAGCCAATCTGCATCCAGAGAGGGCTCTCTCTTTAAGTTTTAGCTTTGTTATTTTAAAGATATTATGCTAGTTGTGAAGTTTGGGAGTTTTGTTTGAGTTTGGGTGGTGAGATTAAATAGCATAGGGGTAATACTGAGTAGTTTAGTCCATTGGGCTAATGGAGTCAAGTAAGATGGCTTTACTGGATTTGGGTTTCTTAACAAAAGATGGTTTCATAGAGCAAGGTGGTCAAACAGGGAACAAATAAAGACTTGGAATAGATGGAATGGGTTTCAAAATGGGAGAAGGGCAATTAAGAATCCTTCAACCTATTTCAAGAGGGAACTTGGATGATTACTGATAAAGAGAAGTTAAGTATTCTCTAACATATAATCAAAGTGATAGAACTAGGAAACAAGAGAAATTAAGATTTCACTGCCTATTCTAATTCAGAAGAAAACATAGAAAATGATAACTTTTGAAAACATAGTGCAACAAAGCAAATTCTGAATTACTCTTTTTTTTATCGTTCAGATGTGAAACAGAGGTGATATAATAAGAAAAGAAAACTTTAAAACATGAGGTATAGATGACTTATTGATCCAGTGTTTGCTTCAAATCTGTGAAAAGTCCCTTGCATTAATTCTTTGTCCAGCAAGCCATGCAAAAATTTGATCCAATCAGCACTTTATTCCAAAAAACTAGTATTACAACAATGTATATGAATCCACCCAAAATACTCCAAATGAAGAAGTATTTATACTAATTGCAAAGTGAAATATCTTGAAAAAATATCAAGATTAGTTTCACAAATATCTCCAACTATTTACAATAATAGAACTTTAATAAAGGACATTCAAAACTTATGAATCTATTTGGCACTATGTTTATGGATTTATGGTGATGAAGAAGAGAAAGTCTAATTTGATAGCAACTCTTAGTTGATGATGAGGCATCCCAGTCACTAACTGCTTCCTTCCTTTGTGCATTCTGCCCCAGAAATTCTGCAAACTTAGGGTCCAATGACACGCTTGTATATCTCAATCCGTGATAGATATGTAAAAAGTGAAAGAAATTTTTGTAGATAAGAATTTTTGTGAAATAAGCCTCTCTTCGTTTCCAAAAATTCATCTCCATCTGTTCACAATATTCTCTGCAAAAAGATGTCAAAAACAGGATCTTGCACAAATTGAAAAATAGGTTGTGAAGACATGCACTTATCTCCCTCTTGGTAATACCTGTGTAAAACGTGAGATAGGCTTTTGTAGCTCGGCCTATTAGGAACAAAAAACTTTGCCAGTTTCTTGAAATAATTCTCGGATTAGCCACAATAGATTTTGCAATACTATGACTTAAACAGGAAATTTCTAAAGAATGTACCATTTTTGCTCTAATTTCATCTTTTAACCTTAAACTTCTTTTGACTGCTTTTCACTTTTACTTTGGATAAACTTTATTGTATCTGGTGAAAGTGTTTTCATCTTTTTTTAAGCCTCAATGTCTTCATGTTTACTTTTACTGTTCACTGTTTACTTTTTACTTTTACTGCTTTGTTTTTCATTTGTCTTCACTTTGACATGAATTTGTATGCTATGCTTTGTAACTGTCTTCTATGTTGTTTATCTTCATGCTAGCTGATTTACTTGACTTGGTATTCAATCTGATACTCTTTAATCCTGATACTCTTTAACCCTGATACTCTTTGACTGTTCTTTACTGTCCTTTTACCTTCAATGTGTAGTTTAGGTTTTTACTGTTTGTCTCAACAGTAAATCGTTCAATTTCATGTTTCCTTTGCTTGTCTTTCAACTGTATGTTTTTGAATAGATTTGATAACAATCTTGGAGTAAACAGGTCTTGTGACTAGTATTAAGATAGTTTATCCAAGGATGTGGTCTTCTAATCACCTGTAAAACAAAAAAAAATTGTTAAGAAAGCATTGGTTTGCAGGGGAGGTCGAAAAGGTTTCATTTTGAGCTTGAAAGATCTGTGGAGTGAGTCCAAAATGATTTTAGGGAGGTAAACCATGCTAGAATTGTTTAACAGAGGTTTCAGGTGGCGCAACATACTACAGTGAAAATGGCATTTGTTCGCTTTATTTCACAAAACTGAGGTTGGCAGGGTTTTTTGGTTTTATCGGGCGGATGACGTCAGCGAGATGTGACGTTTTTTCATTACACAGAGGGTGGTAAGTGGTTTGCTCGCACCACTTTTAGGGTCAAGTGGTATCGGGCCGGGGGCGAGCGAGCATATGGAACGGGCGACGCGTGGCGAGGGTACAGCAGAAAACCGCCAGGCGATCGCGAGTTAAAACGCAGTGGTAAGGGGGGTTGTGATATGATCATCAACCGTTGGATGAAAAGGCGGAGATCGGACGGTTGACGGGTGCTGGAGATGGCAGGGAGTTAATGCAGCGGAGCCAATATAGTTAATGCTAATTTAATCGTATTGGGTGCATTTTTATTGGTTAAAGGGTTGGTTATCAATTAACCCAGATGGTTAATTAATCTCGTATTTTGTGGAGCGGGGGGGAACAGGTTCTTAATGAATTACAAATTAATTCATTAATCCTTTTTTAAACTATGATTGTGGTCGTATTTCAACTGGGGCAGGAATACATAAAATATCGGGGTTTTTAATATATTTACATAGTATGGGAATAGGTAAATGTTTATCCGGGAGTTATATATTATATGTTAAAGTTAATATGACTTATGACATGAAATGAAAAGCACCCAGTTAAATGTTAAAAATTTACATTTAAAACTTAGGCTAAAGTGGGAAAAGGGGTTTTCAGGTGATATTATGTATTTCCTAAGTAGAATAGGATTTTTACTTAGGCAAACTTTATGAAATGAAATGGATGACTAATGGATGATTTTGAGTACTTAGGCTTTTAGATCATTGGGCCGAGGGTCCGGTCCCTCCAAAAGTCAGAGAAATGCTCTGAGCCCCTTTGATTTTCAAAAACCTTAATACTTAGGGGAAATTAGTGAAATCTTTAGGGAAAAATGTGAATGGAAGTTAATTATTTGACCTTGTTTTGCTTGAACTGCATCAAGTATAATGTTTGCCTTGCACTTGTAATAAAAGTGAAATTTAACACATTTAGAGACATTATTCATCACAACTATCATTCTGCAACACCATCTACTTACCCTACCTACTTTAACCTAGCATTTTTTCCTTTTTTATTTGGGTGCACTTAGATTGGAAACCCTTATCACACTTTCTTTTCTTTTACATGGCAAGCCTACCTAAGTCTGCACTTATTACATCCAAGGGCTCAGATTAAACTGTTGAGCTCCTTTTTATTTACTCTACCTATCTACTTATCTGCCAATATTAAATAGTTTGGTCAGATTTTATTCTCTATTCTACAGCATGAAATTGAAAAATGAATGAGCCAAGTTTAAGTTGTTTGACTACTCATCAATTATGGCATAAGTTTAATAAGCTGCACACAATTGCTTATTACAGAAAATGAGATAGTAGTGGCATTTGGACTTCCACACTTTCCTGGTCTATTTTTGTTTGGGGTTCATTTCTTTCACTTTTTTTTTGACCATTTTATTCTTTTTACCCTTTGATTTTTCTTTTAGGATATACCCTCTTTACATTTTTAAAATTTTTTGATTTTTTGACAATATGGAAAACCTTTGCAACAAGAAAATGTATAAACATATTACAGATCTCATCAAGTCAATCATGAAATATGACACCTATCGGTATGGGAGCATAATAGGTTCAAAGATCTCATACTGAGGAAAAGTGTCAGTATTGCAATATTGTTCAGTATTCCTCTCTAAAAATGCAGCTTCTAATTCTTCAAAAAGATTAGGAATTCTAAGTGACCATAAAAACTTCTCAATTTCACTCTTGATATTGATTTGTTCTAAATCTAGCATTTTGGCACTGATAAATATTTCTAGAGCAAAGTCTATACTTCCAATCATATGATAAAAATGTAGGGCTTTTAAAATCCATAGCATAGGCTCTATGTACTGGATAGACCAAAGATCATCAAGAGTTCTAAAATAGATCTTTACCTTCATATTTGGCAAAGAGTATACCATTACCAATTCTGCATCTAACCCAAGAAGAGTACCAATATTTTTTGACTGCCAAGCTTGCCATTTCTGAATCCATTGGTTTCTTCTTATCCATAAGCCAACAATTTTCTTGATTTCTTCAATAAGAAATCTGCAATGTTTCTCAAGAATTTTAAATATATGTACAAATGTAGAAAAATCATCATCCTTACCAGGAATATCAAAAATACTGCAACTCCCAATTCTATAAGCTTTATTCATTTCTCTGGTAAGAGCATCTACAAGGTAGTTTGAATTGCCTGGTACCCATTTTACATCAAACTCGTATTGCTAGAACCAAATCTGCCAAGATAACAATCTGCCTCTTGCTATCTGTCTAGAGATTTTTGCTATTAGAAAATATTTGAAATTCATGGAATTAGTACGAATCAAAAATTTTACAAGAGCTAAATAAAGCTCGAAGCGTTGAATTCCATTGAAGATTGCAAGAATCCCCTTTTCAGCAGTGAAGTAATTTTTTTGATGAGGAAGGAGTTCACCAGATGCATAGGCACACAATTCTTCAAGCTTATTATCTTCCCTTTATTCAAATAAAACAACGACCCAAAATTCATTTGAAGCATCCATCTGTAGAATTAACAATCCATCTCCTAGGGGTTGTAATTTTGGAAGATTCTGACATTCAGCTTTAAGTTGCTTGACTGCATTAGTGGCTTGAGCAGACCAACCAGACTACAAATGTCTTCTTATTGGAGCAGTCTTTTATGATAATCTAGGAATGTACTTATGAACATAATTCAATACTCCTAGAAAATGCTAAATTGTCTTGGTATCTTTCATTTCATTTGGGAAATCTGCTAATTTTGTTAGCACATGTGGTTGCACTTGAATTTGGCCATTAACAACATGAATTCCCAAAAAGTCAATATTATCTTGAAATCGAACCATTTTCTTCTCAGACAAAACAATTCCATGATTCTCAACTTCTTTCAAGAATATTTCTAAATGCCTTAAATGAGAGGCGAGATCAGGACTGTGTATCAAAATATCATCAATGTAAGTGACAATTAAATCATACTTACTGAATATAAAATTCATCCTGTGTTGAAAAAAGGCAGGGACATTTTTCAGACCAAACGGGACCACTTTCCACTGATAAAAACCTGCTAGACATGTGAAAGCAGTTCTGTGTCTATCACCTTCTTCTATTTGGATCTGATAGTAACCTAATTTCATATCAAACTTACTGAAGATCTTACTATGTTGGATTTTCTACATTATAGTCTCCTATCTTGGCAAGGGATAATGAAAACTTTGAGTAATATCATTCAATGGTTTATAGTTGATTACCATCCTTGCCTTTCCTCTTACTATTTCTGAATGATTCCTTACAAGGAATGCAGAACAAGAATAATGTGATGCGCTGGGTTCTATTAGCTTTAAACTTAACAACTCAGCGATCTGTCTTTTAATTTCTTGTTCATCACTACGAGTACAAGGAATGAGCTTACCTTTAACTCCACTACCATGCATTGTAACAATCTCTTGTTTTGGACTTTCTACTTCCCAAAATTTTTGTGGATCTTCTAAACAACTTTTAAGCAAACTCTCATAGATAGAGTTTTCATCTTGGGACCAACCTGAATCAATTACTGCTTTTTGCTCAGTCTTCAAATTCACCTTTTCTTCATAAATCTGCAACACCTCATGCCAATTATTAGAATCATTTTGAGGCTTTCGAGCACCTGCTTTTCTTTGACTCTTTTCTCTCTTGGCTTCGGAATCAGCTAACTGCAATCTGGGCACAGATATAGCTTTCTTCTTCAAGTTAAAGATTAATTTATCTTCACTTATTGTAACAAACAACACATAATTGATAGATGGCATTCTGAGAAACAAACTAGCAGAGGGATAATAGTGATGAATAGCAGAAATTTTTACAATATTTCCCCAAACTTTCAAAGAAATATTATCAACAGAATGGGTAAAATTTACAGTACCCCCAACTATTTCTGAAACTAACATATTCTGTAGAGGTTTCCATAATCCTTTAAATAAAGATGGTCTAGCAAGATTATTATATCCTCCTGTATCTATAAGTGCATCTACATCTATCCAAGTACCTTTAACCTATACTAATACTGGTATATACAACAAGTTATTTGTCTTCGCCATTTTCTTCAGTAAATTTTGTTCAGCAATTGTATCATATTCTGGAATGGGCATAGATGATGAAGAAGCAACATTCTTTTCATATGGACAAAAAGCATTGAGTTTTGGCAAGAGAGAAACTAGGTTTTTACCTTTATCATTATCTCTTTCTAGAAACCAACAAAGAGAAACAGTATCATTTGTCGTATCACTTCTAGATTCAATTTCTTTAAACTCATCACTGTAATGTAGCTCATCTTTTGTAGACAATTCAGTTTCTGAACAATCTGTACAATTTGTTATGTAATTCATCTTCTGAGCAATATCTAGAGATTCATCATTTTCGGATAAAGAAGCATCAGTAAGAATATATACATCTGAAACTTCTTCTTGAGAATCAACTATGGACCAATCATCCGCAAATTCTTCAATTTCAAAGTAGTCCTTCAACTTATTAGAAGAGCTATTTGGACACTTTCTTACAAAGTGGCCTTCTTGCTTGCATATAAAACAATAATTATTCTTGATGGGATGTTCTCTTTTCTTCAAAAAACAAAACCTTTTGAATGGTCTTCTGGGATTAGCAACCTTTTTTGGCTTAAGCCTACCATATTTCTTATATCTCTTCTTCTTTTTGAATGGTCTCCATGGAAGAATAGCATGACAAACATCAGCACCAAGTGTTAAATCATGGGCTTTCTTTTGCCAGCATAAATATTTTACCTTTTCTTGACACTTGAATAGTAGATCTATCCAATATATCTGATCTATGATTTTGCTTTGCACTTCAAGATCTTTTAGAATCAGATCTCCTAGGTTTCCTCGAAGTTTAGATAAAAACGCAATTTTATGGGTAGAGTCATTTGGGAGATTTTCTTTATAAATTTTGGTCATGAAATTTTGACCAAATGATTCTAGAAATCTCAACTCTTTAAGTTCCATCCTAGTCAAATCTGTAATGATTTTCTTTTTCTCATCTATTGGTTATGGCACAAACTGAGTTTTTAGCAATAATTTAAGAGTGGATAAACTTGCTGCTACCACTGCTTGTCTTTCTGCTTCAGGTGGTCCTATCCACCATCCATATACTATGTTAGCCATTCTTTTTTAGCTAGGACGAATATAGATACATTTTCCAGTTTTGTAGTGACCTGCATTTGGTACAATGCACCTATCCATATTCTGATTGACTCTCCAGGATTTGTAGACTTATCTAAGTCTAGAATATATCCACTAGTGTTTGTTGCAAACAAGTCTTCTTCAATCCGTGGATATTTATGAATTTCTTTAATAAAATTGGATTTCTATATAGAAGGCAGAATAAAAGAAGGAAACTTAGCAACAGCATTCTCTAATGTAACAATTCTGATTTAGACTTTCTTGGTTTGTCCTGAAATTGTTCGATACAGGTGGCTTATAAAATGCTTCAGTGCTTGTCTTCTGATTTTCAAAAGTATTGGCTTTAGTTTCTTCTTGATCCCAAAATTAGGTGTGGACATATCAATAGTAAAGTTAGAATTTTGGGATTCTTTTGCCTTTCTTCTTCTTTCTTTCTTTTGAATTATTGCTTCTCTTTCTAGTTTATCTTCTTGTTGTTCATCATAAAGAAGCTTGAGGTTAGCCAATATAAGTTCATTTTGCTTTCTTAAGTTATCAATGACTTCTTCAGCATGAGATCACCAAGTAGTGAGATAATTTCCTATCTGATAGACTTGGTCTAATTCATTTTCATTAGAAGAATTATGCTCGATAAGAGGAGCACAATCAGCACGGATAGAGGGTTGTTTAAACATCGAGGAGGTTGTACAAAAATTGGTTTTGGGTGGCCATTTTCCTCCTTTAACAAAACGTTGATTTGCATATTGCCATTCTTCTACGGGTGAAAACTGAGAGGTAAAAATTATAAACATCTTATTTACAACTAAAAAGGGTTTAGCTTCAAGTATATACAATTCATTTGGAGATAATTATAGTTCACTGGTTATGGATTCAATATTTCTTTCAACGGCTCGTGAAGAAGAAGATTTGTCAAAGGATGGTCTCGGTAGTGAAAATCTTCTGGGATGGACTATTGGTCGAGAAATAGAAGGTCTTTCCAGCATAATTCTGACTTGACCATTATTTATAGAAACACGACAGGATCTATCTTTAGGTCTTTTATCATCAGCAAGCGATTTGTACTGGAAATACCAATCACTAGGAATTCCTATGGAATCATAAGAGACACCTTCAACTTGGGCATTACCTATTCCTATAGAGACACAATCCGGTAAGACTAGTTGTTTTAGTTTTGGATGTACTGTATTGGTTAACTGAAACGAGGTATGAACCAAGACTGAGAGATATTCACTGTCATCTACTATTTGAAGCCCTTGTACACCAATCATCAATTTACAACAGTCTTTTAAATGAGAATCTGTCAGGCCAATAGCATAGTCTGGATAGACTGTTCCATACTGAGAACCAGTTGCCAAATTTCCTACTATAGTTCCAATTTTGGCATCGTCATAATTCTGATGACGTGTATCAAACACTTTTGCTATGCAGGGTGTATTTAAGCCATGTTGAAACAGAGGAGCTAAGCTTATTCTGATACCTCCAAAATGAAGATAAGAATATTTTTTATCTTTAGCATGCTGCTTGAATTTTTTGATTTCTTCATCTATAAATAGGGATAAAGAGACGATCTGTATAGATGGACCAATTATCTTGATCTTTACCTCTACTTCTTTAAGCAAAACTTTAATTTTAAAGATATAAGAAATAGAGTCTTCTCATATTATATATATATATAGATATATATATATATACATATACATATACATATACATATACATATACATATATCGGTAGCATGTAAAACTGGAGGATTCCAGTTTTCAAGATTTTCTATGACTTCATGTTCTTGAGTAGGGTCAGACTCGTGCTCAACAGAGTGAGATTCAACTTCAAATACTAGTCTTCTCTCAATTGTAGAGAAAGAGTGAATTAAGTTTTTCATGGTATTAAAGAGCAGAGTATTCTAAAGAACCGAATGCAAAATACAACAGGAAGTTTGTAACAAGGCTCTGATACGAAATAAAGCAGAAAACAAAGCAAAGGAACTTCGTACTGATCTCTGAGAGCTTTTTTATCAAATTGTTCTCCTTAATTTAAGGCTTATCTCCTTAATTTAAGGGATAAATCTTGCATGACTTCAGAAAGACTTCTAACTTGAATTTCTCAAACTAATTAAGTCAAAATAACTTAATTAATTATTTCCAAGTAGCTATTAAGACTAAATTTGATTTTAATTCACAATTTAATTCAAGGACAAATTAAATTGGAATATTCTTGTTGCCACATTTCAACATAATATAATTGAACACAAAAATGGCTAAGGAACCCCTATCAAGCCTGAAGAGAGAAATACCACACTTGACACCAAAAAAAATAAATCAATACTAACATAATTATGTAGTAGAGGCACCAAAATGGTAAACGTGGCAATGTTGAGTTGGGCAACAGACATGACACAATGGAAGAATCTCACATTACTATCGAATTTCATAGGACCTCTAGAGAGAAAAGAGACATGAAGGTTACCCTGGCATCCACAAAGAGAAACCAATCACCAAAAGCATGTTTCCTCGGTGCTCACCTCATTAACACCCTTCATGAATATAAGATCAAAATAGAGAACCCACACACCACAAAAATCTTATCAACCTTGATTTCCAATAACAATCGCTCCATTACATACTTTTATGAGCCAGGTACAAGGGAATAGATATAAATGAAGAAATGTCATGCAATAGAATTTACTAAATGAAAGCAATGTGGAGGTGCATGACATGCATTCCTGCATCCTACCACCTCAGTTATGTCAACGGACCCCTACCACATATCAATAAATCAATTATCTAAATTTATGAAGTAGTTAATGATCTTATATGTGTGGACCTTAAGGACCCCCACCAAATGAATTACTATGCTCCTAATTTCATGAAATCCAAAGATGAAACATTGAATAGGGATCTACATAATCTTTATCATAGGATAATTTTCCATCTAGTCTTTCCATTGGCGAAATTCTACCCTTCCTCCAATTGACAAGAGTGATTTTCTTGTTCATCATCTTCTTTGTTTTGATTTCACAAGATATGGAAGAAGGCATTCCTATGGAAGGAATCCAAGATGCTAAGAATTCTCCAGAGAAGAACACTTAAATGGTTATTCTTAGGAAGAGTATCATTTTGTAAATGTCAAATAGTGATAGGAGAGTCTCCAAAAATAAAAATCAAGGGGAGTACCTTATCTTTAGCCAACCAAAGAAGGAAATGGATCCTATACATCTCAACCATATTATTCATCCTTTTTCTGAGACCCCAGGAATACTTTAGAACTTGGTTTTCTTAGAGATTCAAGAGATTCTCCCTCCTGCCACCTCAATTAGTTAAAGAAAAATAAAACAAGACTTTACACAGATTATCTATATGTGGCCCTCCTTCTAGCACAAAAAGAGTTGATAGTCAAAATTGACCATAATTAACATTGGTGAGATCACCCAATCAAGGGCCCAATTAGGCCCTTATCCGTTTGGCATGGTGATTTCGACTGGTTGAAAGTTCTAGATACCCCTTACTCTCCCTACTGATTTGTAATATTTCTAATTACTATAAACAAGAAGAGACATCAAAGTTACCCTCCTATAGAATGCTTGCATGAAAGTAGTCCTTAAGTTGACATAAGGGCTCAGTAAAGCCACTAATAAAATTGCTCCTACGAAAGAAGACTTCTACAATTGTTTCCTAAATGTGAATGTCAATGAAATCTAATCTAAAATTAAAATAACAAGAGTAAATCTAAATCTATCTCAATCACGAAAATATATAGATCTCATCCCAATCAAAAGGAAGATAATAAAATATGGAGCAATTTGAATTCAAAATAAAATGGAGTTAACAGGCCAAGGGAATAGTTCCAAGGCCTGTCACTAATTCAAATATGCAAAAATAATTATCTAATAAAATAGTTATCAGATCTCTATTGTACATGTATCTAAATTCAAATGGAAATGCATTCAAGTCAATAGATCATGTCAAAATACATGAATAGTGTAAATAAAATGACAAGAATAATACCAAAACGAATATGACATTAAGTTGATAGATAGCTAGCAGCTTAATGCATAGAAGCTTGCCCAAATGCTAAAATTTTCCCTAAATCCATCCTTGTGCAACCCTACAAGTTAGCTTGACAATGCTTTAAATAAACATGAAATGTCTAAATTCAAACAATAGTGTTTGAAAAGGAAATCATACCAATAAAAATAGAAAAGTTATGAACAATGACAAAATAATGTCGTTATTAAATCTCCAAAAACTAGAAATAGTACATAAGAATTGATTACAATAAAAATTATTGCATTCACTGTCCCAATAGATAGCCAATTTTCTACAAAATCAGTCCCTTACAGTAGTGCAAAAAGTCTCTTTTTACATAGAATTTACAAATCAAATCCCAAAAATGGAATTATGTTTACATGAGAGCTGAGTGAATAGTTTTAGTGTGTTTGAAGGTTGAAGAAATTTTATTTTCCTATCTAATGTTCCAATGTCATTCCCCATAAGATACAGGGCATGATTTTATCCAACAACTTCTCCAAAACAATCACAAAATCATAATTAACGAACCTATCAAATTTGCACACAAAACCCAATAATTCAAAATTGTCCACAACAAACAAATAAATTGATTAAAAAAAAAAAATCATGCTTTCCATAACTTTATGTTGGCAGATCATTGGTAAATGAACAATCTATGAATGAATTACCAACAACAAATCTTCTTTGCAAATGAAATTTCTCCCAAAAGAAACTTAGAAAATCTTTATTAGTTGCAAATTCGCAACCTTGATTTCTGCTAATTTTTAGGGGTAGTAAATGGATAGATTTAGTCAAATAACCACTACGAGAATTTTTTCCCTCTGAAATGTGCCCTTATGTGCCTCATTTGGTGTAGTAGATCTCGAGATATCACACTCTGAAGTTGGAATTCGAAAACAGTTTGAAGTTTGTTTGAAAAAAAAATGGGCACATATAATTTAATTTTTTGTTTTAACAAATTATATATATATATTTAAGACTAAGGACATGGTTTTTTCCTTGCTCAAACAATGAACCATCTCAATATTTTAATGGTTCATGGTTTTACATGGTGTACAAGATTACATTTTTTGAGCATGTAGCCTGTTTATGCACTCTGTGTCTGTATGGGACCAAGTCTCATTTTTTTTTGCGTCTTTTGGGATCCCTGATATGATACTTTTATTGTAATATGTAACTTATTAGCATGGCTTTGGGGGGATTTGTTTTATTTTCCCAAACAATGTTCATATTTTATGTTATTTCTATAGGTACTTTCTCATAGTACATGCAGTGTATATATAAAATGTAATTTTCTTCATCCATATATATAAATGAAATTACACGTCTTTTTCCTCGAGAGATATATATATATAATGGGTGGGGGGAGGGGTTCAATGTTATGGTATGGAGGATAGAGGCAAGTGAAGTGGATGGAGGGAAGTGGTGAAAGGGGCCCACTTGGGTGGAGAGTGGGACCCCTATCCACCATGACTTGATCAAAACGAAACATGCGATCCCCTTTAATATATGACTTGAGGTCCTCTTATATGACATGTTTTGTGCCCCCTTATATGATATATGTGAGATGCTCCACGTCATCCCTGCGATAAAACCTCGGGAGTTTTCGATGGAGCACCATATGAAATCCCCAAGATTTTATCATCGAGGTGACGCCATATGTGCCCATCTACAGTGATTCTTAATAATTCTTAATTAAATTATTTTATTATTAATTTATATTATTATATTTATAATATATTATTCATATTTTGTTATAGTTAATTTTAATTTAATTAAATATTAATCTAAAATATATTTTTACAATTCTTTTTTAAAAATAAATACAAATAATTTAATTAAAATAATTAAATTAAGTTAATTAATAATTAATTAATTAAAATTATATTTTATTATTAACTAAATTAAAAATTAACTAATTAACTAAATTACAAATTAATTAACTTAATTAAATTAAATTAGCTACAATAAATTAACTTAATGAACTAAATTAATTAGTCAAATTTTATTTACATATTAAAATTAATTTAATTTATGCAATTTATAAAACATTATAAAATACATATTTATGTATTTTAATACCTAGGTCATAAAATAACCAAACTTTGACCAATCATAACTTTCAAACTGTGCAATAGAATCAAGTGAAATTTGAACTGTTGGAAACCTTGTAGCAAAACAAAAACAATGAAGCCTTCAAAATGAAAATCAAAGAAAAGAGAAAATCACCTTAATTTAGCAAAATTAAAGCATCCCTAAAGAAATCTTAGCAAAATTTACATGGAGAGCCCCATAATTTCAAAGAAATTAAGGGGGGTGGTTGAGGCCTCAACACTACGATGGTAGAAGCTTAGGTGGAAGAGTTTGCCAGGAAGTTTGAAACTGAATTCTCATTTGTTTCCTACCTTTACTCAAGCCCAACTAGTGCATGGTTACTGAATAGTGGAGACACACAACATATGATAGCATCATGGGAGTTGTTTGGTATCCTGACATAGTGGGACTCAGAGTTGCATGTGGAGTTTAGTGTTGATACAAAACATGTAGTAAACAGAGTTATAATATTGATATTTGAACTTGATTCGGGGGGCTTGTTGGAAGTAAAGGACGTGCTATGGGTGTCAATACTCAAGAAAAATTCACTCACATTCTCTATGATAAAGAATAATGGTTTTGTTGTAGTATTTTAGGATGGAAAGACATCGATCAAATCCATGGGATCTAGCTTAGATGATGGACATCATTGTAGTAGGATAAAGGACTAGCATATTTGAACCATGGAAAGAAGCAAAACAATGCTAGAGAACAAGGAGTGGGAAGCTTTGAAGCTTGAGTAGTTCAAAGGGATTTAATCTCCAAGTTTAGGTAGGGATGAGTATTGAACAGATCCTTCCAAGTCTTTCAAGGTCTCTTGGTATGAGATTACCTTACAGGATGTTCAAGAGACGGAGAATTATACGAACAAGTCCAAAGGGAGTTGGTATTCGAGGATGATTTTGAACTAGGTAGTAAGGAAGGATTCCAATTCAAAGGGAACGTCCATTGTGGCAGATGTAATTCCAGGATCAGAGCTTGTTCTAAGTGGAAAAAGCACCCCCTTGCTAAGAGCAAGTGTTAATCTTTGTATCTCAAGAAAGTGTTTTTTCACAAGCCTAAGTGTCTAGGCATGCAAAAATTTTTGAAAGTCTCCTTAGGACACTTTCTCAAGTATTAAGTAAGTCTTTATCATAAATTAGCCTAATTCTAACTTAGAAAAAGCACATAAATAATTATGTTGGCTATTGAGCTAAAGAAACTTTAGTGATTATGTTTTATTCTCAAGTGATGTGAGATATAACCTTAGCCATCCATCAATTTAGAGATTATGGTTATGGATTTACTTCAACGAAAAGTTATAAAAGCAAGGCTAAAGAGAGAAGAAGGACTCACCACGCAGTGGCACAAGCCATTACGAAATAGATTTTCTCAAGTGATGAGTGAGATACTCAAGTGTGCCAACTCTAAGGAAGGTGCAGAGGTACAACATTAGATATCCAAATCAGCTAAGTTGATCAAGGAAATATCTAGGACCTGATCAGTTGGATTGGATCCAAAGTATGTTGTAAATGTATTTTCCTCAATTGGGTCATTATCCCCGGATGGGAACCCAAGTAGGTTCATAATATTAATTTAATGAATATTTGTTAATTGGGAAAAAATTATGTGTCACATATGATTGAGATTGGTTTTAAAATTGTGCTTTCAATCAATAAATGTGTTAAGAACCTAGTTGTGCTTTTATTCACTATATCTATAGGAATATGCTAGAAACTAATTGTTGGGGTGTTAGGTTCAGAATTTGATAGGGATGAAAATTTAAAGGGTGGTGGCATGCAATAATGCACTTTAACATACCCATTGTTGTAGCAAAAATGGAGGATAGAGAAGAATGGAGATCAGGAAACTAAGGAAACTAGGTGCAATTGGCAAGGGGTGTTAGACCACCTAAGAATTTAGAAAAGTGATAGTATAAAATTCAAAACATAAAATAAATAGACTATGCCAAAGATAATAGCCCTATCCTTACACCTCCCCATGACCAGGGATTGAAATTTGTGGGGGTTGCACGTGAACATTAGCTTGTCCTCTATTTGCAACTAAATAGGGTGTTTTCACAGGTTCATTCAATGAATGTCACATCCATATTCTTTCCCAAATGCGCAGAGTAGCCACACCAAAAATCCTTTAACCACCCCCAATAATGGCTATTGATTAAATTTTATTTTCCTTATTTATCCCTCATGTACTAGCAATTTTGAAATTTGTACACCATTATTTACATCTACTTAATTCTTAAACTTGTCATTTTGACAAGTTAGTTGAAAATTGACTTGTATCAATATGTGTATACTCAAAACTTAGAAACATATAGACTAACTAATGTAAGACTTGAGAAAATATCGAAACTTCATTGGATCTATCATGTTATTAGGTAGGATGATAGGTTTCACATTATCTTCACTACAATGTGATGGAATCACCATAATGGCATCTCCTCAAAAACCTCAAAGTGTTATTATTTCAGCGTGAGTGGTAGACAAATCATGCCACTCCATTATTCATGATAATTGTATTCATAATTAAAAAATAACAAAAACACATATACTACAATATAAAATGAAAAGATAAAATCTTTTTTTTTTTGTTAAGTTTGGTGGGATTACATCTTCATCATGTTCAATATATCAACCTAATCAAGGTGAGGAATTGAACCAGTGAATTCACATCAAAGAGTGCCTTAATAGAGTACCCAATCACCATCTGAAGCGAACAAAGTTCCTTCTATAAATTAATTACTCCAAATTGATATTCCATTAAGGATATAAATATTATATTAAATATATGAATAAGAATGAGAATGATTTTGATTTACAATGAGAACAAGAAGCTTGCTTATATATCACACAAGTGTCTCTTCATGAAGAGTCATGTCCTATTAGACATGCCTCTTCAACCTAATATTAGCTTAACTTAACTATTATTTTATGATTATTATCTTTTACATTATATTTATATTATTTATATATTTTATTCGTTACACCAGCTATCCAAGACCCCGGGGATGAAAATATAAAATATTATGTGAAGGAAAGTTTTAGAAATAAACCATCATAAAAAATATAATTGATGGATAAGAGGGTCTGTCAAAATGAATACAATGATTCATAGGTAATTTTAGATATCTTCACCCATGAATCAATTACACATCAACAAAAGATAATGTGTTATCCAACATACGTATCTCATTTTCATCACAATGATCTTGGTTGGTAGAGACCAAAGAATGTTTCATTAGCCATCTCACAAACACTCTTGTGGTCCTAGATGTCATTCACATTCACAAACATTGAAAAGGAGACTTGCAATTCTATATGCCTAGAGGCGTTAAAACATAATCACCATTATGATCCACCATAATCATAATAATGAGCTTGAAGACTCATGCCTCAGGCTCACCATACCATATAGAAATTGAAGAAGCGCGATCATTTACATCCTTGCAAGGTAACATTAGAACATTTAAACGTTAAGTTTAGCAACGCACTTCTTATGCTACTTTATAATAAATCCTCAAATTCATCATTCTATTATGTAAACATTAACTTCCTTGATACATATCTCATCAAATATTGATGAGCACCTACAGATCTATCATTATTATGTTCAACTTATCAATGTAAAACAGAAAAATGTTTTTCTAGCTTGATCCATAGCCAAAAAAATTTCGCATGCCTTGTCTACAAGCCATGCATTTGAATATAACAACTCTTCCACCATATCTATTCTTTCAACTTTATGGTTGTTTACCACTATTGGAGCTCCACAATATATGTTGTTCTCATTCAAGCCAAGAGATGTCAAACCAAGATGTCATGGCAATGATGAGAATTATATATTGTTTTATTACTCTAGCATTAAATCCTATATACCTTTGGTGGTAGATCAAATCCTAATAGATTTTTATCCTCTCATGAGATTCTTATGGCATTGGGGTCCATCATTTAAGAGAATATGTCATTGTTATTGCATGAAGAACTACACATTTTGTAGACCTTCTAGTTTTTTGAATAGACTGTTGGCATTGATTGTCCTAGATTGTATATTTGTCAAATAATGAAATTTGTGTCTAAGGTTGATTGAGTATGATCTATTTGTTGGAAACTCCCCTCTTTGATCCTTATCCTTCTAAAAATTGTAATGGGCTTATGGAATTGATTTGATGAATTCAACAATACATGGTCATTGATTGCATTATAGATTACACATTTAATGTTGGGTTGTTGAACACACTAGAAGGTCAAGTTGACCATAAATATTTGATTGAATGTGCAAGTGAAAATTAGGAATGGGCTTTATATGGAATTGATATTATGCATATTTAAATAACATTCACTACAAACATTCTCCAACTATCAACCAATCAATTAGATACGACAAGAAAAATGTGTTAACTGGGTTTATCTCGGGTGATTGGGAGGAATATTGTTATCCTCCCAACCTCGGTTCAATTCCCAAAAACACATTTAATGTTGGGTTGTTTAACACACTAGAAGGTTAAGTTGACCATAAATATTTGATTGAATGTGCAAGTGAAAATTAGGAATGGGCTTTATATGGAATTGATGTTATGCATATTTAAATATCATTCACTACAAACATTCTCCAACTATCAACCAATCAATTAGATATGACAAGAAATATGTGTTAATTAGGTTTATCTCATGTGATTGGGAGGAATATTGTTATCCTCCCAACCCAGGTTCAATTCCCAAAAGTGAATTGGATCTCATATTGAGTATATTGTTGCAATAGCTTCAAGCCTTATTGTTGACCAACCTTGTGCAGTGAGGATTCTAAGTTTTACCATGGGTACCATCCTTGAAATGAGGGAGGGTAATTGGAGATTTTCTCCAAGCTTTGTAACCTGAAGAAATGATAAGAAATATGTACTTAAAATTGAATTATGTTGGATAGGAAATATAACCACTTTCCATCCAAAAAATACCCACTCTACATACTTTTGATACATACATAGTAAGATAAATTGGAAATACATGAAAAAAACATACTTCTTGATTTAAAAATCTACATCAAACAAGTGTCTACATTTAATGTGTAAACCAAAAAGGAGATAAGTCAAAATTTCAATTAAACAAAATAATGTTTTTTTTTGTCCAAAAGTATTTACTCTCTAGTTTACATCATCATTTTGAATCCTATTGGTTCTTTTAAAGGTGATTTTGATAGTATATTTTTCATTTTGAAACTCATTTTTAACCTCAAAATTCCCCTAATATAGGGCAGTGTCAAATGTTGAAAGTTTTGAAAAGCCCATATATTACAACATTATATGACGTGTATTAGACATGATGTTTTGTATTACAAACCTATTAATTCAGTGTAATAAAAGTTGCTTTCTAGACAATTTTAGACCCACACAATTTAAATGAGTTATTACAAGTTTTTATTATATTTTATTGGCATTTTGAATGTTGACTTATTGTGTTCTATCTCAACTATTAGTCTTTACTCCACAATTGGCTTCCCTCCCCTCTACTTAATAACAAATTTCAGTAACTTAATCCCTTAACTTAAAACAATCCTTAATTTCTCAAAATTTTATTTGAAGTGTACATATGCTAAAACATTAAATAATATATATTGGACTTAATATTTTGAATGTTACATTTCTCAAAATGTTGTGAAAATCACTTACAGATAATTTTACACCCACTCAATTTATGAACTTGTTTTAAACAATTTATGTTATTTTAAAATAATTTTATTATTTTTATTTACATATTAAATGTTTAAACTATTGAATTTTGACTCAAACATTAATTTTTATACCACTATTAACCCCTTTATACCACTATTAGCCCTCTCCCTCCCTCCCTCTCCCTCTCCTCTCCCTCTCCCTCTCCCTCCCGGACTCAAAACTTGTATGCATTAATATTGATTATAAATTAAATTTTATTTACTCTTAAAATTATCACAAAAGCCAAACATTATAATTAAACAATCATTTTTAAACAATTAAATTACAACAAATCTATATTTAATGAAAATATTGATAACACTAATATATAAAATATTATATAATATTTATAATACTTATAAATAATTAACCTTATCTAATATAATTTAATTATAACTTTTTCATCATTAAAAAAAATCTTAAAGCATACCATGTGCATTTACCTAATGACATTAAAACTCTTTATGGCAAACCATTATTACAAAATTTGCCATTATTACAACCAAATAGTGAAAGAACTTCCAAATAGAATGTTGAAAGTTCTTTTGTATAAAGAAAATTAACAACAAAAATAGGTGTTTGAGTATACATTATTTGTTTCTACGCAGAATAAATTTAAACCTCCTTTATCCAAAATTTGATATAAGTACTAATGTTAGGAATAATATATTTTGATATATAAAATGTTTCTTATCTCACCAAATTTATTTAAAAACATCTACTTTTCAAATTTTAAAATAAGGGGTTTTAAAATAAGGGGTTTAAAAAACGTCTACTTTCTCAAATCTTAAAATAAAGAGTGTAAAAAAACATATTTTCTCAAATTAAATTTAGATATGAATTTTAGAAGAAATTTTAATATAAAAGTGTCTGTATAATTTTCATATTATAATGTGTAAATCAATCAAAATCTTTTAAATTTAAAAATCTTAAAATAAAGAGTTTAAAAAACATATTTTCTCAAATTAAGTTTAAATATGAATTTTAGAAGAAATTTCAATATAAAAGTGTTTATGAAATTTTTATGTAATTTTCATATCATAATATGTAAATCAATCAAAAAATTTAAAATTTAAAAAGAGCTACATTTAAATATTTTGGAGGGAAAAAAGAAAAACTGTTTTTTTAACTATATTTTTTGCTTATCTTTTTATAGGTTTACTCAAATTTCAAGTGTAGACACGTTAGATGCAAAATTAAATTATGGGCACTTGTTGGATGTAGAATTTAATTCCATTATACACTTGAAATTTGAATAAACTTGTAAGGAGATAAGCCAAAAATACAATTAAAAAATAATAATTTATTCTTTTATCACCAATATTGATCTCTTATTTTATTTTTTAACTATTATTTTATTATTTATTCTTACAAAGACATTTTTAAACTGAAATTTCCTCTAATAATATTAGTATACTTACATATATAACACCTTAAAAAAATGTTATTTTCCTATTTCAAAAAAAAATGTTGAAATTTTAATAACACCTTAAATAATGTTATTTTCCTATTTCAAAAGAAATTTAAAAATAACACTGAAATTTTAATTTCATTAATAATGTGGCTCAAAACTTTTGCCAAAATATTTTTCAATTAGTAATGTGGTTTATTTCAACTACTATAATTATAACAAGTTTCTCCTAAATTAACATATGGTGAAACCAAGCTCAATCTATAAACTTTCATACATCGCAACATAAATATAATGAAAAGTAAAACTTATTTAATCTATTTTTTTTGCAAATTGAAAATGTGTCATATATAACAGGATTCACATTTGAATACATTAACCCTTTACCTGCTAAATAAGTTTCAAGTTAAATGCATCTTCTTTGTTAATATACACTACCCATAAAATCATGTTTCTCGGAAATGGTAGTTGTTTACATCACACAACATAAATATAATGAAAAGTAAAACTTATTTAATCTTTTTTTTTTGCAAATTGAAAATGTGTCATATATAACAAGATTCACATTTGAATTCATTAACCCTTTACTTGCTAAATTAGTTTCAAGTTAAATGCATCTTCTTTGTTAATATACACTACCCATAAAATCATGTTTCTCGGAAATGGTAATTGTTTACATCACACACATGATTTTCAAAAGCAACATAGTACACTACATCCAAAAGAGAAAAGCACCTGCCATAAACCAACTTTTCAAATACAATGTTAGAAGTTCTTTTATATAAAAAAAGATTAATCAATTTTATTAGAAAATCGTAGTTCTCAATACTAGAGTAAAAAAATCAATATCGCTTTAATATAAAATTCAAAACTACTATTAAATTATAAACCAAATTAAGAAAAAAAAAAATCTCAAATATAATTTTAAAACTTCACTTTTATAAGAAATTAAACAATAAAGTAGCTCACTAATTCTTCTACTTTGACCAAATAAAACACTTACAAAGATGAAATAAATGCTCACTAAGTCTGCACTTACAAAGATAAAATAAATGCTCACTAAGTCTACTCCTTTGACCAAACAAAGCACTTATAAAGATGAAGCAAAAGCAATCCTTTTTTGAAAAAGAAAATATTTTTCATTTTAAAATATCTTTCATCTAATTCATAATTTTAATTTGAATAGTGTACCATGTAACTTTATGATTCAATTCCCCGATGGGGTATTACCATGGCTTCATCAAATGCATTGGAGATGGTTTCAAATGAACACTTGGTTCATTCTCAGGTGGGTGTGGTAGGAGGCAATCAATGTCGATACCTTAGCATGTGTGTCGCAAGGTAAATTAAATTGCAGGTTTACGATGATGGAAGGACACGGTTTCAATTTGATTGAGCAAGGAGGCGAGGATAATTCCTCGGCCTCCACTAGAGGTTGAATATTGTTATCAATTGAAGTTTAAAGAAGATTTCTCTAGTACACTATGTGTATTCTAGCACCTAAACATTGGTCTTGGGACTTTTGTGTCATTTGGATTCTCTCATTGATATTCCTTTTGTTATATGTTGTAGGTATTCCAGTTTTCGATTAATTCACGTGGGAGTTCTACATTTGGTGGTGTTTTTGTTGGTTGGTGTTAAATTCGTTGGTATCCTCTAGTATTCAGTGACCGTCATTGTCGTCAAGTAAGTTGGCATTTGCTTAGTACGAGCTCATGCTAGAAATTATTGTTCTTAGTCTGTATATTTCGGTCGTTGGTTATGAGTTTCTTATTAATTTCTGGGTCTTTGGGGAAATTATATGTGTATTGTTTCAAGCCAATTTTTGGATCTATATGCTCACTGGTTCAGGATAATTCGGTTAACTTAGACACTTAGTTTTTCGTCTTTGCGCATGGCACTGTTAGTGTTGGGAGATTTTATTGTTAAAATTTTAAGTCAATTTCTCGTGGATATGATTCTATTGCTAGTAGTTCAAAGTGTGTGGTTTTCTGGGGCTATTTGTTCATTTCAAGTATCTAAATATTGTTCTAACTGCCTTCAATCCAGTTTGGGTCATAAGAAGGTAGTAAGGTCTTCATGTTGGGTTATGAGACCGAATTATAGTCAGACGGATAATCTCCTGGGTTTTGGGCCTCTAGTATGTTCTTTGGTTGATGACCATTTTGTTTTAAGGTCTGGTTTTCAAGACCCCCCTTATCGTTCTTTGTCCAATTTTATTAGTCAAGGTTTATCTAATCATTGTCCTTTGTGTCTATTTGCAGCGATGCTCATGCCTCCAAGAAAGAGGATGAGCAGTCAGAGGGGATGTGGAAGCAAGATTTGGCACAAAACAGTTCAACTTTTTTCCTATGATTCTATGGCTACTGCATTTGATGTTGTTCCTATGGAAGTGAGGAAGGAGATATTAGTCCTAGAAAACAAGGAAGCAAGGGGTCATCCTTACTTCTCTAACTCAGAATTGGTGTGGGAGGATGCTAAATGGCTCCCAACTCCTGGTAGATTCAGGACAATGAGGTTGTAGTTCATGAGTTCTTTGGCCCTTAATCAATAAATGACAATTATTTTGCATCTCATTTTCAAAGGTAAACAAGTTGAAAATTACAATGTGTTTTCTTCATTAGAAGATATTAAACAGATCCTTCGTAACATGAGAATTTTTCTAGATAACGTTGACTCTTGTTTGACATGGGTGGAGAGCTTTGTCAGTGATTTTTCTTATGAGATCTTACTAACCCTCCAGCGGATAATGTTCAGACTCTTGCTCTGATTTCTTCGGACCATGACTAGTATGGTAGTTTTAGGCATTTGTCATTCCCTTTTGACAGTGTTATCTGGCTCTATTGTTTCTACGTGGCTTCTTCGGACCATGACTAGTATGGTGGTTTTAGGTATTTGTCATTCCCTTTTGACAGTGTTACATGGCTCTATTGTTTCTACGTGGCCCTCTTGGGTGTTTGTTTTGGTGCCTTTTCTCTCAAGCATGGTTAAGCGTGGGGATATATCTTGGTTTTTTGGCTCATGTTGTGTGGAAATTCAATGGATCTATGAGACAATGGTTTTGGCTCATTTCCAGCTGATGCGACCTTATTGTCTGGTGTGTTATTTGTATGTTGCCACCTTATAACATTGTAGCTTGGCCTTTGGAGCTTTCGTACTCAATTTCATATAATTTCATTCCAGTGGCTTTGCATGGGTACGGGTTGTTTTGTATTTTCCAAACTTATGATGGTGTTCAGTTTCTTTGGTGCACAAGCTTGTGACATTGATAACTGACCTAGAATCATGGTTTTGATCCAAAGCTTGAAAGCTTTTATAAATGATAGAGTTTTCTTTTTGTTGTTTTTTTTTTACTTGATCAGGACTCTATATTGCTATTATTATGCCTTTGTTGCTCACATAATATCCACTTTTAGAAATGATATAAAACATATTTATATTTACAAAAAAAAAACTTTCTAATTTAATTACTTTTGTGGACAATACATCTGACCTCTTTATATAATTTTTACAATTATCACCTATTTTAAAAACATAATTATGCGTAATTTTTTCTTAGCAAACAAAATTTTCTTAGAAATGTCTCTATAAAATTTCAAGTTATAAATTAAAAAAAAAAAAAATAGAATTTAAAAATAATAATAACAATAATAGTTGGCACCCTACAACCATTCCATGCATTAAATAGGGGGATGTAATGGCCAAACGACCCCATACATTCACACAAGTCTAAGAGTTATGACACCCTAGCACTTTAAACATGGAGCATTCACTCCCACTTTGTCTTCTTAGCCTCACTGGTGGCAGCGAAATAGTTATTTGGAGTTCCTAATTTTCCCTCATGCCACTTGTGGGATTTTTCTTCTCATGCGTCTAGAATTGTTGTGAACCAATTGAGGAAGGATTAGGCCCTCTTGGCGTAATCTTCCATTCCCCATTTTGTCTTGATGATTTTACACTCTGTAACACTCAGTTGTCCCTGTTGGAGAATGCGGATGATTTTTTCTGTCGAGGTCAGGTTGGCATGCTTTTGGGTTCATTTGGAATTAATCTCTTTCAAGTGCGATAATAAACTCTAGACTTGTTTCCTTCCCAAATGATATTTTATTTTTAATCTCATGAATCCTTTTATCCAGTGCAGGTGGCTAGTTTTGGTCCTTGTCCTAATCACTACAATCTATTGTATCTTGGGTGGAGGGTTTCCAATTTCTCTCCCTAATAAGGTGGATGTTTGTTTAATGAATTTGGTTTCATTTCTACTTTGTGTTCCAATATATTCTAGTTCTATTCTCCACCCCTATTTATGAAGTTCATTCACTTTTTCACCATGTGCTAGTCTTCCCCCACCCTTCTGTTTCTTGTTGGTCTCTTGTGTCCTATGCCCACTCTTGCTACAGATCTTCTCCTTGTCGCCATGCCATAGAAACATATGCTTTTGAGGCATAGCTCTAATAGTCTTGGCCCCACCAGCAAGCCTAGAGCACGATCTTAGGCTTAGACTGCAGCGTATCTCTACCACTTATCCACCCACTCAAAAACTCAAGATGAAACATGTATTGTTAAGGCCTGGGTTGTTTGCGACAAAATGCCCACTTTGACTCAAAATTTTAGGCTATTGTTTTAGGTTAGATTCCAGAATCTAGACATACGAGGGGTTGTGGGAACCAATACTTGCACTCCAAAATTTTGTACTAGCAAATGAAAACAATGTTGGGTTGTGTCATTCAAGAGAAGCAGGAAGAATACAACAAAATCAATGTACGCCTCAATGACAACCAACAAGTCCAAAAGCTCTTGAGTTCTTGTTTAGTCATCCTAAATGCTCGATTGCCATATAGAGGCGCACTTATTATATTAAAGACAGTCCACCCCAAGTCCAAGCAAACAAGATCGCACTCCTGCAATGTCTTTCGAGCAATTCGTGATAAGGATGCCCACTCCTTTCAAGCTATTGTTTCAAGTTGATTCCAAACTCTGTACATTCTAAGGGTCATAAGAAACAATATTTGCACTCCATAACTTTGTATTAGCAAATTAAAAACAATGTTGGGTCATGTCATTCAAGAAAAGCAAGAACGCAATGAACTCATTGTACACCTCAATGACATCCAACGAGTCCAAAAGCATTTGCATTCTTGTTTAGTCACCATGGATGCTTGATTGGCCCACATAGAGACACAATGTGTGAAAAGAAACCCACACCAAGTCCGAGCAAACAAGATCTTGTCACTACAACATCTTTTGGGAAGGACACTAGCCCAGGTTCACTTTGGTTTTATGTTTATGTTTTCTAATTTTACTTTTGAAGTTGCCAATGTTTTACAGTTGTGGCCTGTTATCTGTACCCAATATCATTTTGTAATCACTATGATGACATTTCCATACATATGTCATGGCCTAGATATAGCTTTGAAATAGGTTTAGTATGGATAGTTTTGCTAGATACAAGAAAATCTATTCATTGTAGTTGGTCTGGATTCCCTTGCGGCAAGCCACAACATTAAAACTTTTGTTTATATGACTAAATTATGAATTAATGGAAACCAATGACAACAACAATAATAATAGTAATGTGATGATATTAATTATTCTAGCATACATAGTTCGCAAGTGGTAGCACAATTAGCAAAAAACATGTTGGCAAGCCCTTGTGTATCTAAGTGAATAGAAGTTCAATTCTCCCATACATGTCTCACTAGCCAAATCATATATATATAAAACACTTCAAATGATTCATTAAAAAATAAATTCTTCAAGGACTACAAGTGGAAAAATATTTAATCATCTAACTCACAGTTTTAATATTACATAATGTAACTTTATGATTTAATTATTTATGTGGATAATATCTCTGATCTCTTTATATAATATTTAAAACCATTCTATATTTTTAAAACAACATAATTATAATTAACTATTCTCATCTAGCCGTTAAAAAAAGTATTCCTTTTAAAAATTTCAAGTTAGGTTAAAAGGTTTAAATTTAAAATAATAATAATAATAATACAATATAAAAAAAAAATGAATTTAAAAATATTAATAATGATACAAAATACAATGATCACCCCTAATAATTCATATATATATATATATATATATATAATATATATATATATATATAGAATATATAAATATATATAATACACTAATATGAAGATGTTAATTATTCAAAAAAAAATTGAATATAAAATAATAATTATAATAAATACACTAATATGAAAGATGTTGATTATCAAAAAAAAAAAAATTGAATATAAAATAATAATTATAATAATACACTAATATGAGGATGTTAATTATTCCAACATACCTAGCATTTCAAATTATTCATAAAAAAATAACTCTCTGAAATAAGATTACTAAGTTTTACTTGCAAAATATCTCAAATTCATTGTTCACAAACCACAAAATCAAGGTTCTCAGTAATTGATATAGGATTCAAATTCCTAAAATAACTTCAATGGGAAATATAAGTACTTCAAATATATCAAATTTAAAGTGTTCATAAACCACAAGATCAAAGTTCGCAATAATTGATATAATTTAATTCCCTAAAATAACTTCAATGGGAGATTAATTTAGTTCAATCCATAAACTTCTATAGATTCTAAATATGTATCTATCTTTTATTACAAATGTGTCAAATGTATCATGTTCACATTTAGACTTCATTTATCATTTCCTTACTAAAAGTACTTCCTACATATACCTTTTAATTTCAGTAGTCAAAGTACTTTTGAATTTCAGCAGTCAAAATCCCTTATCCAAGGAGTAAAAGGGTCTCAAGCGCCAATTTAATCTCTCACTTAGTTGTGACTTTAAAATTTATTATTATTATTATTATATTGAGATATTAAAAAATTGAAGGAAATGTTAAAACTAACATAGATCTATCAACTTCTTGCTACTTAAAAGATGTAACAATTTACATCTAGATCCACATTACCTTTTGCTACCATGAAAGGTCAAAAACATGAAAATATGAAATTAATTTAGATTCATCTTTAAAGCATGGATATTTTAAAGATGTAACCATTCACATCTAGACCAACATTACTCTTTGCTACCATGAAAGGTTGCTACTATAAAAGGTCAAAAACATGAAAATATGAAACTAATTTAAATTCATCTTTAAAGCATGGAGATGTATAACAAGAAACTCTTGTTACTTTACAAGTCCAAGGTAAAAATGAATTAAATAATTGCAACATATCAACTCGCGCAAAGACATTACTTATCTTCCACCCACCCTAAACATGTTGAAAATAACATAAATTCGTGTGATTGACATTACTTCTCTTCCACCCACATTAAATATGTTTAAAGTAACATAGACATTACTTATCTTCTTCCACCCACCATAAACATGTTGAAAATAACATAAATTATTGTGATTGACATTACTTCTCTTCCACCCACATTAAATATGTTGAAAGTAACCTAAATCCTTACGGTTGACATTACTTATCTTCCACCCACATTAAATATGTTGAAACTAACATAAATTCTTTTTAACCATGAATTTATTAAACACCACCAAGATGGATTAAAAGATGGATTAAAAAATGGATATAAACCTGCTACTAAATATGTATTTTATTATCTTTTTTTTTTATGCAAGTATATTGAGTCTCTCATTAACAATACCATAAGATATTAAAACATGCCCCGCACTTCTATTACATTAATACACTTAAAAATCTCTTCTTAATTTCACTCCTATTGCATTGATACATTTAAAAATCTCTTCTTAATTTCACTCATTTTAGGGATAAGACAATTGTTCACAATCAATTCACTTGTTGAATAACAATTATAGCAACGGGTCGTACTACTCCAAATGGCCATATCCATCCCTTACTTTTCTATCCAATACAATAACTAGCTCGTAATTATCTTTAAAGATGACAATTTTTTTGTCTATATGATTCACAGATCCCAGAGATTAGTGACCGCCACCGGAAAGGATCACTTATCCTAGAGATTAGTGACCTATACATCCACAAAATATTTGTACCTGATAAATCCACCAAAAGGATCACTTTATGTCAATTGACCGAGAGGATGTTCAATTGATCCATTAAATATTAAAGGGATAACAACTATAACAGAAATTAAAAATTAAAAACTAAAAATAAATAAATAAACAACTATAAATATACCAAATATTAAAAAACAAAACAAAAAACAAAAATATCTTGATCCATTAAATATTAAAGGGATAACAACTGTAACATAAATTAAAAATTAAAAATTAAAAATAGATAAATAAACAACTATAAATATACCATATATTAAAAATCAAAAGTATCAACAATGTGTTTTGTCTACCTATTGAAAATGTAACTAATTTTGGTCTTCATAAATGTTGTTGTACTCATTTCAATATGTATCCTATGTAACAAACAAGAGAAGAAAAAGAAAAGTTATTAAAGCATAGATTTCATGTTATTTATCGATGGTCTTCTAGGTAAAAGCATGTATACATGCTTCTGGGGGTTCTTAGGTCTTAGCATTTATTGTCATGAGTCAAAAGAGTCAACATTATGTTTATAAGATCCTTGCGAACAATATGTAATTGTAAGTCTAGAAAATCCTAGAAACTCTAAAAGTACAAGTTGGCCCTAAAGAGGGAATTCGACCCCTTGGAAAGATTATATAAAGAAGCAGTTTGACTTCATTTGGACTAACTCACTCAAGTAGTTTGATCTCTCAAGAAAAAATTCAATCTGTAGCTAGAAAGCAGAAAAAGCAAGAGCAAAGGCCTAGGAGAAGAAAGAAGGATGAAAAATCTCTATTTTGAGGCTTTATCTCTCCCACACGTGCAAAGTTTCCGAGTTGCAATAGGACGAAATGCAAAATCTTGTCGCTAGAAGAGAGAATACCCTACCTTGACCCCATTGACCTTAGGAGTTGTTGTCTTTCTCTAGGAAGGTCTCAGGGGGAAGCAATATTAAGGTTTATGTGGAAGTTGCAAGGCCAAAATCGTAGGTGCAATATTGACGTTGGCAGCTTGAAGTTGTAGAACAAAGTTGGTTGGTGCAATATTGAAGCTGGCAGCTTGAAGTTGTAGAACAAAGCTGGTTGGTGCAAAATCAAAGACTTGTTGGAGGATTGACTTGGTACTTGGAGGACTTGGTCTAGGGATTGGGTCTTCCATTGAAGCAGATTCTATAAGAAGAGGAATTTTTCAAGTTTTCCCCTTGGAGTTTTTCCTAGTTTAGAGCCTAATTTTTGTGTCCTCTGTTGTTGCTATTTCATTCCTGATATTTGTTTGATGAAAAGATCTAACTAAAAAACATTAAGAAGATTAACAAAGTTAACAAGGAAATATTAACATCAAGGAAAATAAAAATTAATTAGTTGCTACTTTGCATTTTCTAGCGCTCTCTAACTGTATAGCGCAATAAGATGTTAAGATATGGCCTTATGGCCTCATCCTTTATTGGGTCAACATGCATTTTCTAGCACTCTCTAACTGTATAGTGTAATAAGATGTTAAGATATTGCCTTATGGCCTCATCCTCTATTGGGTCAACATGCATTTTCTAGCACTCTCTAACTGTATAGTGCAATAAGATGTTAAGATATTTGCCTTATGGCCTCATCCTCTATTGGGTCAACATGCATTTTCTAGCACTCTCTAACTGTATAGTGCAATAAGATGTTAAGATATGGCCTTATGGCCTCCTCCTCTATTGGGTCAACATGCAATTAAAATGTTTCTCATCAGAAATTCTTCATTTTGTGACCCCGAAGTATCATGTGACTGCAAGTAAAAGTGTTATAATTTGGGCAAAAGTCAACAAAGTCGTACACTCAACTATTCTTTCAAAGAAAAATTTGTCATACATTTTCAAAATCAAGTACACAAAAGTGTTGTAATTTGGGCAAAAGTCAACAAAGTCCTACTTTCAACTATTCTTTCAAATATTTTTTTGTCCCACATTTTCAAAAACAAGTACACAGTTTTAAATCTATCAAGCGCCAAGAATAATCAAATCTCTTTGCATATTAAGATATTGACATCTCAAGATATTTGATCCTCTATGCATTTGGTAGATCTAAATTTTAGATGAATCTAAGCTAGTTTAGTTCCACCCTTTAAATAAGTTATATTCCACATGAATACCATGAGCAATACCATGGACCTAGAGTTCAAAAACCACCTGTAACTTGACCAAATCAAATTTACCATAACTACCCAACAAAAATTAATAAAAAAATAATAATAACATAAAATTTATATTTTAACATAAAGTTAATTTTATTTGTATTTCAAATTTACTTTAACTATCTTGCAAAAATTCATTAAAAAAAAACTAATAATAAAAATTTTTTTTAAATTTAATAAGAAATATAAAAATAATATAATAAAAATTTATTATTTTAAAATAAAAAAATAATAATAATAATAATAATAAAATATTTTAAAATAAGAAATAATAAAGAAAAAATATTTAACTTAACCTTATTTTTATTTTATTTATTTTGACCCGGTCAAAATGTTTAAATAACATGACATTATAACATTTCTTGGCTGGAGAACACACCTCTCAGCGAAACCAATTCACTTGTTTTCTAACCAATCTGGCAGCTGACTGTTATATTCTGAGTGAGTATGTGTATCCCACTTCCTCTCCGGTCAATACAGATTAGTTTGCATGACTTTATCTTTGAAGATGAAGACATCCATGTGGTCAAGGATGCAATTAAGTGGGCATCATTTCGCAATTTTCTGGTTTAGTTGACACATAAAAATAACAATATAGCCAACCGTAACTTGCCAGATAAGTGTAAGTACGAACTAATACAACCCACAACCCCGCCCTCTCCCCACACCAGGGTTCAAAGTCACAAGTAGCTAGTAAATACAATTCCCACCAAGGTTTAGAAGTCCTAAATGACAGTCATATTCATGCTTGTCGTTGCATACCAAACAGTGGCTGGGGCTAGCTGCAAGCCCTGAGCTGCTTTGGCAGAGAGCTAATCCAAAGGTAACCAAATAGAACGTTGCCCAATCTGGGCACGCTAGCCTCGAGGGATAGGAGGCTAGTTCAAAACACAGTAAAAAGACAATGGCTCTTAAGTCGTCTGCCAATGTGATCACATGCTCTTTCTTGCTTATGGAAACACTCTTGTCTGTGCTGATGCTAAATAATAATTTATTTTCCTTTCGATTTGGGCTAGGGAAGCTTGGAACTCAAATGCAATTCCAATCTTGTTAAGCACCCCTGTTCTCACTATGACTGCTTACAAATTTCAGTCCTCGTGATTAGCCTGCTTACAACTTCACTCGGTGATCCTAGTCTCTAAAACTCAAAATAATGAGAACATTGTGTGTTTCATTGACACTTAAATCAGTCATTACAAATCATTTTCATGTCCAAAGACCACATAAGCTAGCATTCATTCCAATATGTGATGTAACTTGATATGTCCATAATACCATCAATAGCCATTTTTTGCAGCCAAAAAATCAAATGACCTCCTTACAACGTCGATAATAATGGACAACATTTTTCAGTTTCCAGCTGAAACATCAGATGGACAGTAGTTTCAATATAATTCATCCACCTTAAATTAAACAAAATTCTGCTAACTTGGTAAACAATACGGTAAATTCACTTATAAAGTTTAATAATGAAGTTCAGGACTCAGCCACATCCTTCCATGCATACTACTAGGAAAACCTTTAATGAATAAAGGTTGCACGCAATTGATGCTCAAGTACCACAAAATATCAAAGTTAATTTACAGAGAATAAAGGAACAAAATTCCGTTCATGGTTATTAAATATTACAAATCAATCAGGTTGACTAAACAGATCATAAAAGCTATTGCTGGGGTCATGCATATGCTTTGTGAACATGATGCAGCAAAGAGATTCTGACGACAGTTCCATCCTTCCACATCACCTAAATAGTTATATATGGCACAATTTTCAATAGAGCTGTTGCCTCAAGGAGTAACGCTAGTTTTCAATAGAGCCTTTGCCTTTAACAGCATTCATGGAGCAACACTAGATGTTTCGATATATGTATAACTCTTCTAATGGATACATCCGTAATTTTGAATTTTTAAAACAAGATTAAAAAATTTGAGATAGTGGAGAAAAGTACGACTCTTTCAGATAGCAACATTCTCAAGAGTACTGGGAGTTGCCTGACTGCAGCTCCAAATCATGAATATTTACTATTTCCTCAAATCAGATTATAGCTGGGGTCAAAAACTAAAGAAGAAGGCATCTTATGTTTCTTTTTGTTTCCTCAGATTTCTCCCTCTGTTAGACATATATCTCCCAAAGAACTTCAATGTCTCGTCAATGAGAATCACTGGTAATGACACAGCCAGTACCAAAAGCCACTCATTCAGGCTTAAGCGTACAATGACAAAGACTTGTGCTAGGAAGGGCACATAAAGAATCAAAAAGTGGAGACCGAATGAAACAGACATAGCTAATAAGAGCCAAGGGTTAACCCATGGCAGCATTACAAGAAGACTTCCATCCTCTGATAATGCATTTAGTGAATTGAACATCTCGATTGCAACCAGCACAGACAAGTAAAGGGTCATAGCTTTAACCTTGCCAGTTGAGAAGTAATCACATGGATTACCATCGAAGGAGAAAACATGTGATCCTGCCTTGAAGGGAGACACCTTAAACCCCTCCCAAGAGGAACATTGGTCCCATGTCCTGAGTTGGGAAAAGCTCACAAGTGTATGACCATTTCCTGCTGAACTTATGCCCAAAAATGATTCATGAGTATACCATATCGCAAATATACCAACTGTAGCCAAGCCAACATACAGGCCAACAACCTGCAAGATAAAGACAGTACATCAAAAATTCTCGTTCAAAATAGGTTGTGTTTCTATAATTGAATGGCATGCTTAGAATAAATTTCATTGAAAAATAATTAAGCATTATGGCAAATACTTACCGAGTAGCGGAACAGCACCCAGGCATCAATCAGAGAATCATTACTTCTTCGAGGGGGCTTTTTCATGGTATCTACATCAGGTGGATTGAAACCTAGAGCTGTTGCAGGTGGCCCATCAGTCACCAAATTGACCAATAAAAGCTGTACAGGGATCAATCCCTCAGGCATGCCTAGAGCTGCAGTTAGAAATATTGAAGCAACTTCACCAATATTTGAGGATATCATGTACCTGAAACAAATGCAAGCACATAAGAAAGTAAATAGTGCATATAAATATTAGAAAACAGTCTCTAAAAGTTAGCTTCTAAAATAAATAGATGATTACTTTGACAATAATAAGATGGTGAGAAAAAGATGCATGTTCTCTCCCTTTACCAATGGGGGGCCATTTGTGCCATGCGGGTTATTTTACTTTCCAATGGGGGTTTGTGTCATATAAAGTTACATCAAATGTGGGGTGTTCTGTTTCATTATTGTAAGCTTTAAGAGACGGTGTTAGAATATTAGGCTTGCATGTATAATAAAGTCACCTTAATGTTCTCTCCCTTTACCAATGGGGGCCATTTGTGCCAAGCGGGTTATTTTACTTTCCAAGGGGGTTTGTGTCATATAAAGTTACATCAAATGTGGGGTGTTCTGTTTCATTATTGTAAGCCTTAAGAGAGGGTGTTAGAATATAAGGCTTGCATGTATAATAAAGTCACCTTAATGTTCTCTCCCTTTACCAATGGAGGCCATTTGTGCCATGCGGGTCATTTTACTTTCCAATGGGGGTTTGTGTCATATAAAGTTGCATCAAATGTGGGGTGTTATGTTTCATTATTGCAAGCCTTAAGAGAGGGTGTTAGAATATAAGGCTTGCATGTATAATAAAGTCCCCTTAATGTTCTCTCCCTTCACCAATGGGGGCCATTTGTGCCATGCGGGTTATTTTACTTTCCAATGGGGTTTGTGTCATATAAAGTTATCAAATGTGGGGTGTTCTGTTTCATTATTGTAAGCCTTAAGAGAGGGTGTTAGAATATAAGGCTTGCATGTATAATAAAGTCACCTTAATGACTTACTATAGAAGATAGGTTTTTCCAATTATTATTAGTGTTTTAAGATTTTAGACCAATAAAACCAATCGAACTCTATCAAAGAGAGGCAAATCTCATTGTAATGGAGTCATATATTTCTTAATATAATATTATGTTAATGTGTATCTCCATCTCAACCCTACCTAGGATTTCAGCATATAGGTATCTAGCTCATTTCGTAACACCTACGCGGGCAGACATATAATGAAAACTGGAAGGTAGAAACCAGGCCAGGGTGGAACTACCCCTTGAGCTACATCCAACTATTTCCAACCAAGAGTTGAAGTGCCTAATCCCTCACAGATACGCGACGAATAACGCAGATTTCACTTCAGGATACCAAGCTAGAAAAGGTGACCTAACATATTCATTCCTTTGGACAAGGCTCATTATTTTAACTTCCAAATCACAAAAAACCTTACTAGTAATCACCAAGCTGAAACCACAAAGTGGATGATTCTGATCACTTTATTGGTTGCAAACGTGATTTACTTGCAGAGGTGCAATAAAGGCACTCAGTTGTCTTCTTCGAAAGAAAGGGTTGAGGTTATGATCTTAAGACAAATGATTTTGTTCAACAGGCTATCTCACTACAAATGATTCCTCTAACTGAGACCTTGAACGAAGGAAGCTTCAAAGAAATGCCCTGAGAAGCAAGTACACCCACATGTTCCAATGAGAACACCAAAAGCCCTAATCCAACTCCACATAATTTAGTCAAACTAGGAATAAGCAATCAACACAATATATTTGCTTACATTCCAGACAATGATTATTATCAAGAAGAACATGCTATGATGTTCTTCAAAGGAAGTAGAGTAAAAGATCTCCTAGGTGTGAAATTCCATCGTATTTGAGGAGTCAAGGATTCACTAGGAACTCTGGTCCCAAAAGAGGAGGGAACTAAAAATGGTGCAAAAACAGGCAACTCCAAGGGAACAGGCAAAGGAACCAGTCCCACCATTCAAAGCCTTAAAGCAAAAAAGACTCGGCTTGGAAAAAAGGATTTTGACAGCTCCAACAAGAGCTTGGCGCCAAAGGTGGACCAAAGATCCTGCAACACAGCAGGAAGTCTGAGATTGAATTCAGATGCAAAGTGAATGACCAGGCAGAAAAATGCCCCAAATTTCAGCCCTACAAGCACAAAAATGAGGTTTGTGAAACTAAACTATGGGAGGCAAACAAATGAAAAAAGTCATCAGCAAAATTCAAAAAACTAGTCAAGCTGAAATAGAGGATGTCCAGATGCAGTTATACACAGGCTTCCCAAAATATTAAAAGCAGTTATATACATGAAGCAGGGTGACTAGAGGAACGCCACTAACAGAGTTGAATGAGAATCTCTTCAGCCATATATCCAATGACCATCCATAGGTTGGAGATTTCTGTCCACTCTTGTCAACATCAATGTTTAAACTTTGATCTTTATGCAAAAGCTGGAAAGGAAAGGTACATACTGATCTGACTAGTAGGATCCCTTAAAAATCTTATTGTTAATTATAGAAGGATTTCATTGATCTGACTAGCAGGACCCCTCAAAGCCTTCTTGATTAAATTAGAATATAACCAGACTTCCAGGCAATATTTCAGAAAATATTTGGGTAAATATTTGTAATCCTTGATACCCAAGAAATGGTTTATTGTAAACTAATCACTTTTCCATTTCTTGAGCCAAAGAAAAAGGAAAGGAATCACAGAGCTAAGAAAATTTAGCGGAGAGGTCTAAAACGTTGAAAATGACACATTTCCTATTAAGAATATGTTCAAATTTGTTTGTCTTGCTTTTTCCCTGTGGTATGCACTTATATTAAAACGAGATCCAAAAATGAGCTATTCTCAGACATGTATTCGTCTGTTATAGTAATTATTAGAAGAAACCAATTTTAAAATAGATCCCATAACAAGCACTTTAATGAAAGCAAAGTTGATGAAGCAAACCGACACATAGACATGATATCTGAAACTAAGCACAAAGTTCCATATTAACGTCCAAACAAGCATTTTTTAACATGGAGAAAAAGCATTGGATGTAAACATCAAGGTCTTTTATGGCATGCAATTATCAAAATAAATTAGAACAGACAAACCAGCAAAGATTCACCATGAATTGACCAGTATGCTAACTCTCTCCCAGGATCAAATCATTGCAGGCCAAAGAAGTATCTCCAAAGTTGGCAACAAAAGAAATAGATAAGATGGATAAGGCAGTTAAAAAATCAGCCTATGCTAATGGTAACAGGTAACCATTAATTACTCATGGATACTTGTCTTTAGAGAGCAAACTGTGGCAAGGACAACCATATTGGCCGTGCAATTCTACCTGATCCCACATTGTAGAGCTCACTAGCAGTGCACTTTAGAGCATCAAATAACAAGGACACGGGTCATTATTTCGAATTTCATTGGCAGCACATCTATAGATCTTTCAGCAAAACTCAATGATTCCTTGCTATGAACTGATATTCTTCAAACAGAACTCAACAAATTACTGCTATAGGACTCACCAAGCTACCCAATTTCCATTTATGTCGATTTTCATTGAGGATAAACATAAGGGCATAAGAGATTTTTTTAATTGACTCAAGACAATGTCTTCAATAAATAGTTTGAAAAATAGATTACAAAATTTTATAGATTCAATATAAACAAGAATACATACAAGAAATAAGAGGAAGTGTACACCTAGATGGATGGGTTCCTTTCTTGGACTTCTCTCTCTAAAGATAGAAAATACTTAAATCTTTTGGTTTTTACTTGCCATTCATTTTATAGCTCACTCAATTTGGTCTCTGTTAAAATTGGCAACTAGGGCCAAACTCCATGTGGGTCATCTGATATTTTTCTTGGATCCCTCTCATCGAGAGGTGTAGGATTGATCTAAAGATCATCCGATTCCGATAAGTATTCATGGAGATATGAATTTATTTGTGTTATGGGCAATTCGTCAAGGTCGGCCAGCAACCAAATATACCCCACTTGTGCTCAACATTAGTATAAATAAAGGTGCCTTGAATCATTTGATAACACACTCTCATCTCTCTTGATCTCTCCTCTCCACTTGTTTGGGTTGTCCTCTCTCAAAGAGGATGTAGTGGAAAGGGTCTTCTTAGAGAGCCCTAGACGTAGTCAACTAAAGAGCCTTGGCCGTAGTCTTATGAGGAGATCCATTTGCAAGTTAGAGGAGACCTATATGCAGCTCAAAGAAACCCCTATTTGTTGTCAAGAAGGAGACATATTCGCAGCTCAAGGAGGAAGCCTAGCCACTGTCCAAACAGGGAGATCTAGCCACAGTAAAGGAGGCCTATGCACAGCTGAAGGAGAGGCCCTAATGTGCTGCCCTAAAAATGCCCTAGCCGCAGGTCAAAGGTGCCTTAATATTAGGCCCTAATCCGCCGAAAAGAGAGCTCCTAAACACAGCTAAAGGGAGTCCCTAATCCACAGTCATAAAGGCAACTAGAACATTGTCAAGGGTGGTCCTACTTGCTGTCAAGAAAGCTCCTATACGCAGCAAACAGGTAGCCCTAATTCGCTGTCCCAAGAGGCCCTAAATCAGTTGTCCTAAGAAGCTCTATATTCGCAATCAAAGAAGCCTAAAGCCACTATCAATGGAGCCCTAATACTCAACGATGTAAAGACCCTAAGACGCAGCACAAGTAGCCTTAGAACACAGCAAGAAAGTTTCTTCAGGTAGCCTTAGAACGCAGCAAGAAAGTGTCTTAAAGGTACAGGAATGGACAGTGTGTTTGCTTTAGGTGTCTGTGTGATAAAGGAAGACTGAAGGGCTGAAGAGGAGGTTGTCTATCTTGCTAGAACGCTGAGGATAGAGGGAGTTGTTTGAGAGCTCATAAAGGATGGAACGGTCGTCCAGAAAGGCTGCCTCAGACCTGTTCTAAGCATTGTATAATGCTGCTGTAATAAGAGATGGGCAGTGCCATTGTCAAAGGTTAGAAGTATTGCATTGAGGATCTGTCAGTTAAGCAAGGAGCAGAGTGGTGGTGTAATCATCTTGGAGAACCAGTTGAAGAATGAAGACTGAGGAGCTACACATCTAGATGCAGCAGTTATATGCAGCATGACAATTAGTGGACAGTATACATAGCAACATGTAATTATTGCAGCATAGTGATGACAGTATGTACAGTAGCAAGTATAGGTACAATTGTTGCATAGTGGAAGCAATGTGTACAGCAACATGTATGGGTACAACCATGACTGGTTGCATTTCCGTGACAAGAGCAGTGCAGTGAATGGATGCATCATGATGGCAAGATGCAGCACGATGGAGAATCAGTTGAAGCAGCTTGTCTTCAATTGATCTCATGTATCATCTTCTTAGAGATGATCTATGCTCTTATCTAGATAAGTCAAAGTGTTGACTTCTATTGTAAATGTATTATCTCTCTCTCTCTCTCTCTCTCTCT
>APFE030303203.1:141933-160138 GCA_000404065.3 Pinus taeda
TATTAAGATAAAATAGTTAAACTAAATTAATTTTAATTCTATGAAAGTTAGTTAAATAAATATTAGAGCAATTTAAGAATTAAAAAGAAAATGCTAATATTTAAAATTAAAAGTTTATTTAAAAGTTAAAATAATCAAAAATTAATTTCAAACTTATTTTCTTACCTCTTACACATACATCATATTAAAATTATCACAAAAAAAGTCAATGAAGTCAATATTTTATCTTTAATTTCTTTACTATTTTTATCTAACATGTATGCGAGGAATGAAGATCCAATAATGGGAATTTATTTTGAAAATGATTTTTAAATTTTTTATTAATTTTATCTAACATGTAGGTAAAGAATAGAGACCCAACCATGGGAATTTATTTTGAAAATGAGTTGAAGTTAATATTTTATGTTTAATTTTTTTATTAATTTTTTCTAACAAGTAGGTAAGGAATAAAGATCCAAAAATGGTTTTCCCTCGAGATTCCAAAGATTTATTCCATACTAAAGCATGGTCGTTACATCATGAATGATTTTCTATACAATAAGTGTTAATAATAAGACATGAATGATATAAATGATTTTCTATATAATAAGGGGTAATAATAACATAGGAATGATTTTGTGTTATTAACCATATATTAAAGCATTGAATTTATATCATAAATGATTTTGTATATAGTAAGTATTAGTAATAACATATAAATGATTATCTGTTATTTACAAATTTTAATTATGTAATCAAATTATATTTTGTTTTCATTATTTACATATGGTTATTGTATTTTATATTTATAATATTAGTTTAATTTATTTAATTTCCGAATTTACCAGTGTATGAAAGTGCGTACAAAGGATCAAATCTCTTTTTACTTTAAAAGAAGTTTAACTCAGAGATTTGATCCTGGCACTTGGTAGATCCGGAGTTAAACTAGATCTAAGCCTCTATTTAATTATTAATTTATATTTCAAAAATTTTTATTATAGATACTATAATTAAAATGAATTTGTTGATTTAATTACACCTTTTTAAGATAGGCTATATCAACAGAAACCATCGATAACTTTGATCCATATCAAATTATTAATTGAAGTAATTTTATTTAAACATTATTCTATTTTTATTATTATTATTTGTTTAAAAAGAAAAAAAGAAAAAACATTTACACAACACATCCTCCTCGACCTGAGACCCATCTGGCAAAAGCTTTGAGCTTACAGTATAATTTTTTCCACTGTAGATTGTCATCCCTTCCTGATATATACTATATATATATATATATATATTATATAATTATTTATATTTCTAATTTTTATTAATTACTCAAATAAGTCAGGCTTTATCTACGCAAATAAGTTATGAAAATACGAAGGAACTTCATAATAAAATAATGGTTAACGTGAATCTGCGCCGGTGGCAAGTGGAATCAAACCTCATTATTTCAGCAAATTTGCTATTATTTTATTTTATGAGCAATCTATCTTTTGAGTAATGATATTCGACCTTTATTTTCTTTTAATATTTTGTTTCCAGTCTTTCTTTCGAGTATAAATAATATTCAAACCCCATTTTCAACCTGTAGTGGTTTGAAATCTGATGCACAATTCATACATTAACAAATTCGATTCTATTTTGTTCCCATTTTTCTCCCAAATTCAAACTTATAGTGTGAAGGGTTGAAATTGGAAATATAATCATATTTGTGTAACATTTTAAATTAATGAAATTAGATCGTTAATTTTTTTCAAAAGAAAAAGCACTATATGGGAAAATTAGATCGTTAATTTTTTTCAAAAGAAAAAGCACTATATGGGAAATTACATCGTTAATTATTAATACATATTAATTAATTGTTAATTGTAAGTTGAATGGTCAGTGAGTTAGCAAAGGTTTTACCCCTCGTCAAATTTTCCAATAAATTAAATTCTTTGACATCCCTTTATACTACATCAACCCATCTCGGTCCATTAAAATAAAAATATATTAATTTAATAAAATACATGCATATTAATTGAACAAAATATGTGTTTATTAATAAGTTGATTGAGTTTCCAATAAATTAAATTCTTTGACATCCCTTTATACTACATCAACCCATCTTGGTCCATTAAAATAAAAATATATTAATTTAATAAAATACATGCATATTAATTTAACAAAATATGTGTTTATTAATAAGTTGATTGAGTTTCCAATAAATTAAATTCTTTGACATCCCTTTATACTACATCAACCCATCTCGGTCCATTAAAATAAAAATATATTAATTTAATAAAATACATGCATATTAATTTAACAAAATATGTGTTTATTAATAATTTGATTGAGTTATTGTAGTTAAAAGTAAAAGTATCTGTTTAATGAAAAGTTATAGGGTCAGTTTTTTTAAAAGTAAAAATATTTAATTAATGAAAAGGCTTAGGTTCAATTCTCTTAGAAGCTTTAGGGTAAAACCAGTTTCAGAGTAAAACTTATCTATTTAGTTATTAGGAAGTCTCTTAGAAGCTTTAGGGTGAAACTAGTTTCAGAGTAAAACTTTTACTCTATGTATTTAGTTATTAGGAAGTCCCTTAGAAGCTTTAGGGTGAAACTAGTTTTAGAGTAAAATTTATGTATTGAGTTATTAGGAAGTTCCAAATTCGATAAAACCTATGTATTTAATTATTAAAAAGTTAAAAAGTCATAGGTTCAATTTTTGTACACGCTTCCTAATAAAACTTGTGAGATGTGATCTTTCTAGTGGATCTTCCCAAATATTTTTATGAAAAAGAAAATAAAATATATTTTGACTGTGTTAGCTTGTGATTTCTTTATGCTCGTGTGTTCCTTTCAAGTTGCGTACTATTAAAGGCTTCTAAGGGACTCACTCATTCACCCTTTGTGTGTTAGAACCTCCATGCATTGCACTTGAATTTTTGCAAATTCACACACTTGATCCCACCAAAGTCACCATACATCACTCTATGCATTATTGCAGCCAAGGCACATCATTAAAAACCACTGCATTGGCAACTGGGTTGTATTCCGAATGGGACTCCTACATGAAATGGTGTGAGGTATAATTGGGACTTCATATCGAGGAGATCCCTTGAATGTTGGCGGGTCCAACATCGTCAACATTTCTAGTGCTAGAAGGGGGGCCAGATGACAAGTTGAGCCCATGAATTATGTTTGAAACTTTCGTATCTTTAATGGCTTTTTCCCAAATCATAACCCCAACATGTTTTTCTAGAGCTGAAAATCTGAAAGTGCCCACATGAATAATTCGTGACTTGTCAAATCTAAAATTTGATGGCGAGGGTGGAACAACCTTTCTTGATCACACCACTCATTTTTTTGAATTTTGCACAAAACACAATATTCACTATGAGAATACTGCGTAGAAGTTGTTCGTCATCACATTCAAAGCATGGATAAAGGAATGGTGTTACACATTTCCTATTGCTTCCATCACTCTTTCGACCATCTTGTCAAGGATATTTACCATGCCTTTGATAGATATTATTACAAATCTATTTTTAAGAAAATCATGTGATTGTGAAAAGCCCGTGATGAATCTCTTGATGATTTTCACGATCATTTCATTCATTTTTCTTTGAATTTTTTAAAGAAGATATGATTGAAATTTAATGAAAGAGAAATTTGAATTTCTTGTTCACATTTCAATGAATTTGCACAAATATGAATCCTCCAAAAGTCTCCCAACGTACCTTGGTTATAGAGCTTCTGAATTAGCGATAAACAAACTTACTGTTCCAAGTGACTCTCCGTATTCCCCTCATCTAACAACACAAGTTTTATAGGTTGAGGTGGGAGAACTTGAGAGTTCATATGTTGATTTATGACCACCATCTTCTCCCACCCCACATACTCAAAATTTTGGTGCAGATTTGGACTATGGATATGTTGATTGCAATGATGTGTTACCTCCTCGTCCTCCATATGTTGATTCCTTAGGTCCTCCTGATTGTGAGTTGTTTAGTTCACTTGTTTCAACTGTTTCTATTGATGTTCACAAGGATCAATTTTAGGATGGAGTTAGTGTTGAGAAGCAAACATGTGATATCATTTACAATGACTACATATGGGAGTCTATCTCTAAAAAAGAATGTGTGATGTAGGTTTATCTTTCTCCTTCCGCACCTCTCAATCATTATCCTGACATATTCCATGATTCTATCATTCCTGTTGAATCTTTTAAAGAATCAGTTTTTGGCAATGTTATTTCCGATCACACTCAAAAATCGTGGGATGTCAGTTTTCAGCCAAATCTAGAGAGGGAAAATCTTCTCTTCTTGATCTTCCCAATCCATCATTTGATCATTGTGAAGAGTTAGAGGGTGAAAATTCTTGTTTTCAATCTTCCCCTATTTACGATTCATCAGGTCATGAGGATGCCTCTATTTTCGATCTTGAACTTTCTGATCATGGCTCTCATGATATCTTCATTGACTCCTTTGGTCATGACTCTGATCTTTCAACGGTTGGTCTTTCTAAGACACTGGTTTTTGATGATCTATCTTCTGATGTTTTGGAACTTCTGCAAGCTTTTGAGGCACTTTAGCCTAAGCTAATGGTTATGTCAGGCTCCCACAGTCTTGAGGCTAGTTCCAATTCTGATCAGAATAGTGATGTATCTTTCAAGGCTCCTCATCGCTCCTCCACACAAATTGAAAATCCATTTGTTCCATAATTTTTGCATCCTCCATTAGTTTTGCACGATCCCATCGCTCAATCATTGGAGGAGTCATACCTGGCAAGCTTTGTAGTGAAACACAAGTTTTCTTATTTATTTATTTCCATCCAGTTTACAAGTTTGAAAGATTGTTCTTGCATGTCATAATGGTGCAGTGTGTTTGAACACCATAATGCATCCGCATAATGACTTGCATGTGCTTTTCTTTCATTTTTTTTTGTGAGAATTTTCAAACTTTGAATGTCATGGTATATATCACTTTATCTTTCTTGTTTGTTTTTATTACTAAATATAGTTCTTGATATGCCTTCTCTTTCCTATATAGGCTAGCTGATGCCTCAGTGGTTACACTGGAAGTTTCATTTTACGTAGGTCTAGCCTATTCTTGCTTATTGTAGGAGTATGGGTAGTTTGTTGTTTTATTTGTTTGTTTTGTTTTGTTTTATTTACTTTCCGTCCCACTCTTTTCATTTCTTTCAGTTGTCTAATTGCTTCTGCATGAGACTCTGTTTAGTTTTCGAAGCAAGCATGGTGAATTTCACAAGGAAGTTGTGCTACTGTCAACACTTGGTTATCTGTTTATTCCCTCTCTTTGTGTGAATCTTGCATATTTTATACAATGATATCCTGATGGAAAATACGTTTGTTTCAGAGAAAACCATAGAGAAATCATAATGCTTGAATCCATAACTAGTACCGCCTACTCTAATCGTTCTTTTATAATTTTAAGTTCCTTGTCGACTAAGTCGAGTAGAGTAAGGAGGGGAGGAAACTTTAACAAGTATGTTAGAGGTATATAAATATCCTTCTTTGAGGGTACAACCTCTTCTACTCTCAATAAGTTGGGATCCCTCTTCTACCTTATTAAATTAATAAGTTCCTATATATAGTTCTTTGAACGAAATGAAAAAAATAAGATAAAGGCGAAAGAAGAGAAAGGATTTCTGTGTGGAGAGGTCAAGCAAGCAACTCTGCTAGGGTATTTCCATGCTCACTAGTAGCGAAGCAACGTTTGTGTTCCTAAAGTGACTCTGTCATGGTACTTTCTAGGCCTGCTGGTAGCGAAGCAACACTAGAGATGAAAATTAAGACTCTGACAATTATTTTCACTTGTGTATCTATATACTCCTCGTCCCCAATTGAAACAACTCAGTGTTACTTGGCTTGGTTAAGTGTGCCACCGAAGAAGAGAATAATAGGGACGATGTCTTAAACGTAAGCTAAGTGAAGAAGCTACGTTGATCAATGAACTAAAAAATACTTCCTGAAGAGTTAGACCTTTTTTTCATGAGACAAGACTCATACAGAGAGTCGGATTTCTACCAGTGTGTCGTCAAGTGTTGTAGCTACTACAACTACCCTCCAAATTATTTCCTATTCTTTGATTTTGGAGCCTTCCTTCTGTCCATAGGAGCTTAAATTCTATTGTTTTCAAGTATTCATGGTATGTCAAAGACTTATCTTTTTATGTTGTGCTTGTGACTCTTTGTTTTGACCTTGATCTGAAATTTTGCAAACACAAGCTAGCCTTTTAGCTTGGCCTTGCAGCATTGTTGGGCTTGTCTCCAGAAACCGCGCAATCTTGGAAGGCAGGCTAACCTTACCTCCAGAAACTACGTAATCTGTCTTAGAAGGCTAGCCTTGAGCTTGAGAACTATGAATTTTTGGATGACAACCCAACCTTGATGATGGAAACTGCACAAACCATCCCTTTAGCTCAGAAACTATGCAATGCAATGAGTGAAGAAATTTGCTAGTCCTTATGAATTACACAATCCTTCTTGGCAGTGTGCATGCAATTTTCCCAAAAAGGAAAAAAAGAAAAAAAGGAAAAATCATCCCTAGAAAATAGGGATTCATTAATTAGTTTCCCAAAGGTGGCACACTTACTATCTTTGGAACTTTCCGCCAAGTGTCACTTTTTCCTTAATTTTAGGCATGTGCTTCATAAACTTCAATCAATATAGATATACTTAATTGAATCCCCTAGATCTCATTTGTACATTTGATCATGGAGCTATAGCATTCCCAAGGAGATCAAGGATCCTTCGGTAGAGTTTGTGGCGCTTTTCCGGGTGAGTTTTCTTTTTGTCGTCTTTTGTTGCTTTTTTCATTTTTTTTGTCTTTTGGCTTTTGAGAGTGTTGTTTTTCTTGTTTATTTTCATAGTTGTTGGTGTTTTGATGTATATTAGCTTGCATAAGTGTTGATTTGGTATGTCATTCACCTTTCACAAGTGTCACATTAGTTTTCTTGATTTTTCCCGTTAGTGGTCATCATTGTGGTGATTCTTCCTGCATGTTTGTTTTTCCTTTTGCATGTTGGTTTTCCACATTTGTTTTGAATTTTTATATTCTTCACTTTAATGTGCACCATCACTCAAATCTTCTTGTTTCCCACACTCACACTCGAAAGGTTTGCTCATCCCTTGGCTATTTTTCACCTTGTCTAGTTGGCATTGCACAAGTCTAAGGTTCAAGCTCTCAACTTGGCCTCTGAGACTATGCAATGCATAGTAAAGGCTAAACCAACTTCACATTGCACATTTCCAGGGCTTAGGCCTGCCCCCTTAGCCACTTAGACTGCATAATGTGTAGTCTCTACTATAGGCTACCCATGCTGGACTATGCATTGTGCAGTCTCTAGCCTCAAGCTGCATCACTGGCTACTGAGGCTGCGTAATGTGTAGTTACCATAGCCAGTCTCCCTCCATTCACTTCCATAATTGTGCAATTTTCCCAGTCAATGCATGTGGTTGTGCCTGATCTTTCTTTGAAAGTTGATTTTCTAAAGCTAACTTATGTCTGTCATGAGTGTTTTTTCCTCCCACAGGTATTACGGGTGTTAAACACTTCTCTTCATTAGTCACTATTATCTTGGCACCCAAGAGAACTGCTTCAAAGGATACCATAGAGAGAAGCATCGGGGGCGAAATTGAGAGTACACAAATTTATTTGCCAGTATACTCATACACTCCATTGTTTGAAGAAAAGGAATCATATCTCACATGGAAGAAGGTGAATGAAATTTTCTCATCAAGAACCTTCAAAGCAGATATGGAATACCGACAGGTGTATGCTAATTTCCAGAAGTTGGGGTTACACAGGGTTGCTTGCAGGTACCCAAAATTTCCATGTGTGGATGTTATTAGTTGGATATTGTCTCACACATATCCAAAGACTATGATTCTTGGTAGTACCAATGGATGGAGGCTTTCTTCTTTTCTGGCAGCACACTATCATCTCATGTACCATTTTCCTGAGCTAGAATTGCTCATGGATTCATACTTCTATGTGAAAGCCAACTAATTGAGCACCAAGGAGATTGTTAAAGGATGGGTGAAAGAGGCAACAAAGTTTCATCAGATACCCACCAACACATACAAGAAAAAATATCTAAGGAGGGCCTATCATCTATTGATCATCCTATGTTGCAAATCTATGGTCAGCAGAGCACCGACACCATTCCTGAAGGGTGGGAATTCTTGTTGGATTGGGTTGTGAATGAAGATAAACCATTCAACTAGTCAGGTTTTTTGGCTCAAAAGTTGTAGATCCATGTATCTAATTCCCTTACTCCTCCAAAGGGTGGGAAAAGTATATTTTATATTCCTGCATATCTACTAGATGCAATCTGTGCACATAATGCATTCCCCAACATGAATTGGACTTGGAAACAACGAGAGCTTGCCATGTATGTTTATTGAAAGATGCTTTCGGAGTGGAGCCAAAGAGGACTAATGGAGAAGCTAACTGATCACTTCCTCATTCTGTTGTACAAGATGATCTTTGAGGAAGATCCACCATGCATGTCGCATAGGGCAATGGAAGCAGTATCGTAGATAGTAGACTGGTTTGCTTCACTGGATGTCATTTTCGTCAAAATTTTTGACGAACAGAAGTCGCCACATCTTTTTCCAAGGTATGCCACTAACAAGTTACTCATGCAAGAGGTTGATTATCATCTCTCCATAGATTTGTCAGCAAATTTTCACAAGAAGAAGAAAGCACCTTGGCCAACTCTTCCTATGCAAATTAGATTGTATGAGATTAAGAACTTGAAAGTTGCGGATACCGAAGAGAATGTGATAGAGAAATTTTCATTCGATACTTGGGATTTCAATATGTACGATCCGAGTAATATTTGCAAAGACCACTGTGTGAGGATCCATTTTCAACCGCTAAGCAGGACCTTTCACTTGTCGGAGGAGGATGAATGGAGGAATTGTTACAATGCCTCCTAGTCTCGTGAGTCAATCCATTTTGCGGGAACTTCAGAGATTAGTCCGCAGAAGGAAGTCACTCCAGAGGCAGCACTAGCAGAAGTGTGCAACCTAGTGTGTGATAAGGGAAATAGGAAGTTTTTGCACATTCTAAAAGGAGAGCGAAAGTTGCAAGATGAAAGCATATCTAGTCATTATGAAAACGACTTTAGAAGTAGAGGCAAGGAGGGAACATAGGATGTAGGAAGAAGAGCAAAAGAGAAGGGAAGAACAGGAGAAGAGGAGGAAAGAAGAAGAAGAGAAGTAGAAGTAAGAAGAAGAAGAAAGGTGAAGAGCAAAGGCAATAGCAAAAGAAACAGCGCAAAGACAAGTTGAAGAGCTAAAACAAAACCGAGAGTCAGAGGAGGAGAGAAAACAGATGCAGGACTAAGAGCTTGCTCAAGAGATGGAAGAGTTGATCGAAATTCAATACATGGAGGATTCAGAGCTATAGAACCAAGATGTCGAACTGATTCCAAGTACACAATAGGTCACCACTCAGTCTCCCCATCCTCCAGCAGAGCAAGCTCCAAGAGAGGAAGAGGAAAATGTTCCTCTCGATGATGGCCCAGTTATGGATACGTACAGTCTGACCTATGATGAGCTTCAGAAGAAGATTTTACAAGCGAGAAAGAAACATTTTCTAGATGACCTCGCATCTCCTATGTTCATCAGAGAAAGGGTGATTGTGAAAAATAGCAGAAGAAATCCAAGTGCCATTGTTGTAGCCAACTTGGCCTTCATAGGTGCTTCGAAGTCAAACATGGAGTATTTGATGTTCGAAAATAAACAACTGGAAAAGAACTTGCAGGTTGTTAGGAAAGAGGTTGAACATCTCTGATGATAGGTACAAAACGCAGCTTCTGCACAAGTCCATCTAGAAGAACTGAAGGCAACGATACTCGGTGGAGTATCAACACTCGGAGAGGCCATGCAGAGTCTTTATGAGGAGCTTGTTACCATGCATAAGGCAGCTGTCCACTTGCATGGCTTGTAGCAAAAGTGTAAATATTTTGTTAAAACTCTCAAGAGTGTACAAGTTTCCATTACTATCATGCATGAATAGTCAATGCAATACAAAGGGGCACCACTTAACTTGGGCAAGAAAATAAGGCAAGAGGTAGAGTTGGATAAGGCAAAGGTTTGGATGCTTATCCAGAAAAACAAACATCTCACCTCGTTCCTTGCCAACACCCAAGCCTGATATGCACATTTGTACAACATCCTGGACTTCTTGGTGAGATCTCACATGATCCAACAGTTGGCTCACTCATAGAGGTCAAGTGTAGGAATTATGTCAGGAAGGAGATTGAAGAGTACTTGGAACAGTTGAGACAAGTAGCCATCAAGGAAGATTTCGGAGCTGAATAGACAGAATATGCACAAGTACATTGGTGGCCCTATCCAAATTAACACAATGTTTCTCCTACTCAAGAAGGAAACACAAACTAGTTCCAAGTCAGTGTACTTGAATGCCACAGAGGCTAGAGTATGCCTCTAGCTTGACACCATCACACAATTTAAGGATGTCATCACGCAATACAAAGCTTGGCACCGATACGTAGTTGAGAAACATCAAGTGGAAGTTATTGCGATGGAGTTTCCCCAAACTCAAGCATAACCATTTTTGTCTTATTAGGCTATCTAGTTGGCTCTACCCAATTTTGTCTTATATGGGTACAAGTAAATTGTAATATTATTTTGTAATTTGTAAGTGGAATTCCACGTCTCAATATTGGAATGTGAAGAGTCACAATGTAATGTAATGAGTCTTTTTGTAAAGAAGTTGAAGAGTCACAAGGGAAGTACAAGAGTTATAAAGGGGAGTTGCAAAGTCACCCCATCTTGTTATAAATATACCCTCATAACTCATGTAAAGGGATTTTTTGGAAGCCAAGCTTTTGGCTAGGCTTAGGCTTAGAATCGAGAGCTTGGGAGTTTGTGAGAGCCTTGGCTTCTCCGTAGCATAGAGGGAGTATCTTTATTTGGAGGAAAAGGTGTTGACTTCATGTTCCATGATTGGGGCTAGTGGTTCGTCAATGGTATATGTATGATTAGAACTTTCACTTAATAAAAGCTCAGAGCCACCACATTTTCATGCATATGTTATGAAATAGTAGGACTATTCTTGTTATGTTTTCAATGTATGTTATTTAACTTATTCTTATGCTTATGAAATATTTCGTTTGCATTGGTATGAATCTTGTTGATTTTTTGTTGTTGTTTATTTCCATCATTGTTAACATGTGAACTATTTCACATATTAGCTTGTGATGTCTTTATGCTCATGTGTTCCTTTCAAGTTCTGTACTATTACAGACTTCTAAGAAACTCATTCATTCTCCCTTCGTGTTTTAGAACCTCTATGCATTACACTTGACTTTCTGAAGAGTCACACGCTTGTTCCCACCAAAGTGACCATACATCACTCTATGTGTTATTACAAGCAAGGCACATCATTAAAACCCACTGCATCGGAAACCGGTTCGTATTCCAAATGGGACTCTTACACCAAACGGTGTGAGGTCTAATTGAGACTTCATATATGGGAGATCCCCTGAATGTTGGCAGGTTCAACAATGTCTACAGGTTGTTAGATATTTTGGGAATTTATACAAATCCAGGGATGGGGTGGACATTAATACACAATTATGGGTCATCAACACTTATCCATAGATGTTTACTAAGTAGGACAATGTGATCATTAGGAGGTCGATCACCTTTGAAGAAGTTGAAACAGTTCTAAAGTATTTTGCTAGGGACAAAATCCCAAGTCTGGATGGGTGGACCGTGGAACTATTTATACATTTTATGGATATCATGGGGTCAGGGACTCTTACACCAAACGGTGTGAGGTCTAATTGAGACTTCATATATGGGAGATCCCCTGAATGTTGGCAGGTTCAACACTGTCAACAGGTTGTTAGATATTTTGGGAATTTATACAAATCCAGGGATGGGGTGGACATTAATACACAATTATGGGTCATCAACACTTATCCATAGATGTTTACTAAGTAGGACAATGTGATCATTAGGAGGTCGATCACCTTTGAAGAAGTTGAAATAGTTCTAAAGTATTTTGCTAGGGACAAAATCCCAAGTCTGGATGGGTGGACCGTGGAACTATTTATACATTTTATGGATATCATGGGGTCAGATTTACTTCTCTTGGCTAAATAATCGAGGACCACTCGTAAAAATTTTGGTGCTCTAAATTCCACTTTTATCGTGTTGATTCCAAATTTTTCAAAGGTTTATTCTTTTAAGGATTATCACCTTATCTCACTATGTAATATTGCTTACAAGTTAGTTTCTAATATAATTTCTTCTAGGCTAAAATATTTTTTATCAAAACACATTACACTTGAACAATTTGGGTTTTTAAAACACCATCAAATTCAATATGCAATTCCTATTGCATAGGAATGCATACATTCAATTAAGATCAATAAGAAGGGGTAACTATTACTAAAACTCAACTTGATTAAATCATATGACTAAGTCAACTAGTGTTTTCTGAGGATGGTTTTACATAAAATTGGTCTTTGAGTGGAGGTTGTCGATTGGATAATGGTTTGCATCACCTCTATGAATTATGTTGTCCTGATTAATGGAGAGCCATCTAGTTTCCTTATATCCTCGAGAGGGTTGAGGCAGGGCATCTCTTTACCCTTGATATATTTTTTGTTGATTATAGAAGGAATGAGAAGAATGATCATTGATGCAAGAAATATTGGTTACTTTATGGGTATTAAAATCACCTAAAATAGTTTCATTACACACCTCATGTTTGTGGATGATGTTTTAATTTTTGGGCAAGTCTCCATATTGTTCACTAAACAAGACATTGCTTTGGACATTACCAATATATTTGTTGTATATTTGGTTGAATTCGATGTGGATTTTAAATATCCTGGTTTCCACTTTAAACCAAATAATTATCGCATTAAAGCTTGGACTTAGCTTATTCAAAAAATTGAGAAAAAATTAGCCATTTGGACACTAAAGTGGCTCACACATGGGGGAAGACTGATGTTGGCATATTCTATCTTACATAATATATATGTATATCGGATGCATCTCTATTTGATTCCTAAATATATCATTAAACAACTTAATTCTATTTTCACAAACTTCATCTGGTCTAGTGCTAAATGTGTTAATGAGATACATCTAGCTCTGTTAGAGGAAATAACAAAGAGGAAAGAGGATGGAGGTTGGGGTTTAAAGAACATTGAAATTTTTTTATGGGATTTGGTGTTGAAGAGCTTATGGTGTGCTTTGTTTGGAGAAGGCATATGGAAAAGGATAATTTTAGAAAATATCTAAAAAAATACTCTGTATAGGATTGGATTAAATCTGGATCTTGGGTTCCTAGCAAAGTCTCATATATTTAGAACAATTTAATGAAGGTTAAGCATTAGTTTCTCTGGAACTTGAAGTGGGAGATTGGGTTAGGTACATCAGTGGAAATTGGCTTGGATCCCATCAAAGGGTTCTCGGAGAACCATTCTCTGCCATACCCTCTCCTTAGGTTCATCCATGCAAAAGGTATTTATTATTTACATTAGATTCAGATTGATGTTGATCTAATCTTCTATTATCTAACCTCGACATGCTCGAGATACTTGGGGTTATTTGGGAATTAGCTGAGACTTGGGACAAGTATGTGATTAATTTATATTTTGTTGGTATCACTTTGACCGAAAATGATGACCACTTTACATGGGCTAGAAATGTAGTTCAGGGGAAGATTTCTATTAAGGAGGCCTATTGGTATATTTCACAATCACATTAGAAGGATGAGGAAAGGTAGTGGTTTAGGAAGGTCTAGAAATGGAACTTTCCTATAAAACTCAAATGTTTTGGGTGGTTGGTTTGGAAGAAAAATATATTAACTTGGGAAAATCTATCAGGAGAGGTTTTATGGGTCCTTGTAAATGTGTCAGGTTCATGGTAGATAATGAGGATGTTTCTCAGTTATTCCTCATTTATCCTTTTACATTTTCCATTTGGAGTGGTGTTTTAAAAACTTTAAATGTCTTTGCTGGTAGGAATTCAACATCAGTGGAAGCTTGTCTAAAGGAATAGAATAAGGAATACAAGGAATACATGACTCTTCCTTTTTATAGTTTCTAGAGAATTTAGAGAAGCATAAATTCCATAATTTACGAAAGCGTCCCACTGGATATTAGTAGAATTTATTTAAAAATTTGTGCATATTTTAATGAGGTAAGGCTTGTGGCACATAAGAGGAAAGAGAGGTCCATTAAGCAATTGGAGATTAGGAATAGATATCTTGTGGGGTTCTTTGACGGTGCTGCTAATCTTAATATATGTGGCAATGGGGCATACATTGTCTTACAATCAAGAATAGTGGTACAAGTACAAATACACGAGAAAATATTATTTCCTTTTGGGGAGTCCTATTCTATGCAAAATGGTTATCCCTGGATACATTAGATGCCTATGGGATTCAAAATTTGTAATTTACTGGGCAAATGAAAGGTCTACTTTCTATCCCCCAATGCTTACAAATTGGATGAGTAGAATCAGAGAGTTAATTGGGTCTTTTAAATGGGTGACATTTTCACATATACCTAGGGAACTGATAACATTGTTGATACTCTATCAAAGAAAGAAGGGCCACATATATCCAATCAAGGAGATCAACTTTGCAACTTTTAAAAATGACAAACTTTAAAGGGCTAGAAAGATCTAGTTTCCTTGATGATTACTCATATTTGGCACTGATCTACATGCAAATTTTATGTTTTGATTATGTTATATATGTGTGTGGGGTTGTTACATAGATAAATTTATAAAATCTAAATTATCATGGTATCTTTTTCGATAATAACCTAAACAATTAATATGTTTAAATTTTAAATTATAAAAATTAAATATAAACCACTTCTTATTAATAAAAAAATTATATTAAACTTTTCTTTCCTAAAAATAATATATGAAAAATTATTTATTGAAAACATAAATTAACTGACACTTTTTTATTCATATTTAACATTACAATGTAACATAAACATAACACTCTTTGATAAAGCCTCTTAAAGTATTATATTTGAAATATGTGAATGTAACATAACATTTCCTTTATTCTTTTTTTTTGTCACACTATGAAATTTAGTGTTTGTGTAACATAATGTTGTATCATATATATTATCATAATTTATTGCATATCGGTAAAAATATTATCATGTATTTATATTAAACATAGTTGAGTTGAGAAATATAAGTTAATTAACCCATATTTCTATAATTTTGAACATCATGATTTATTTTATGATTTTGAACATCATAATTTATTTTGGTAAAAATACCATATTTTTATATTAATCAAAATTGACTTTTAAAAATATAAAGCAATTATTTCTATAATTTTAAATATCACAATGCAACATAAAACTAGATGTCTAATTCATTTTCGTGTGACATTTGAAATGTTAGAATGTGTCATAATCCTATTTTATTTCTTCTTAAATGTTAAAAGTGAGATACTCTTTTATCCTATTTTATTTCTTCTCAAATGTTAAAAGTGAGATACTCTTTTATTCTTTTTTCAACATCATAAAGGAATAAATTGAATTTGTATAATGAAATTTAATCTTTACTTATGGCCTTATAAATTATTACGTATTTATAAAAATTCCGCCATATAGGCTTTATAAATTATTACGTATTTATAAAAATTCCGCCATATATTATATGGTAATATATGAACCATATTTGATGGGAAAACAACCATTGTTTAATCCTCTATTGTTTATTTTGAACATCAGAATATGATATGTGTTGAGATTTTCTGTTTCACAAAGTAGGCAAAAATCTCTAATGTGTGATAACAATAGGAATTTGTTGCTAGATTAGCTCCAGGTAGTTGGGAAAGAGTTAATGTATCCTATATTTGTTGTGAGAGGATTTATGAGTCAATTAGATTCTCTTGGCTATAAAATACATACCTGTACAGATATTGGTGAGTGAGAGTTTGTGAGGAAATTGATTATTTTGTAATCTCCTGTTTGATAATAAAGATTGTCGATGCCTATGTTTGGTGGACGTAGCCCAAATTGGTTGGGTGAACCACGTTAATCTTCTGTGTCTTCTGTGTATGATTAATTGTTGTGTATATGTTTTGTCTACTGCGCACCGTTGGCTCTAACAAGTGGTATCAGAGCATGTTGGAGGAGCGCGCAGTGGAGGAGTGACGGGCCCAAAGTTTGCCGGTGGTACTGTGGATTGGTACGTTGGTGATCAGTCTGTCCTGCGTACTGTTTGGTGTGCCTGTGTGTTGGATTAGGCAACGGTGGTGCTGGCTGAACGACGCTCCCAACCAAACAAACACATTATACCTGCGCTGGACCTGTTCTTGAACCGAACGATTGCTGATTGATTGCTGGTGGATTGGCGTGGGATTAAACCATAAAGGCGTTGACGCAGCGTTTGAACCTACGTGGAGGTATTACAAACCTGCGTGGAGGTATTTTTCAAACCTGCGTGGAGGTATTTCAAACCTGCGTGGAGATTTTTTTCAGACCTGCGTGTTAATGCTGATGCGTGGACCTGCGTGTTAATGCGTGAGGGTGCTGGTATGTATCAAAATAATTTGTATAGATTGCTGGTATGTATTCATTGCCAGAACACGCAGCGGAAAAGCGGACTGGATTCTATCAGCGGACTGGATTCTATCAGTGGACTGGATTAGTGTGTTATGCTTGGTGCTATTGGTGCATTCTTCCACGCAGTTGGTGTATTACTCCACGTTGTTTCTTTAGCGTTGATATATGTTCTGCATTGAATTCTATTTTTTGTGTGTGAATTCATGAGCCAATGTCAGTTATTGATATCATAAAAATTGTGCCATGAATTTCTAACGAATGAAGGAAGGTATTGTCAAAATGTTCATTAATATTATATTTCTGAAGTATGTGAACGTATGGTACAACGGCACATAATTTTTTTTTTTTTTTTTTAAAGCAAAGGCAGTAAGGCATAGGCGGTTTTTTGAGATTAACTTCTTTTATTAAAAGTTGGATTTGGAGATTATTGTTTTTTGGTTGATACAAGATGGCGAAAACTCAGAGTGCCCGGTTTGAAATCGAGAAGTTTAATGGCAAAAATAGTTTCGAGATCTAGAAGGTGAAGATGTACGATTTTCTTGTCCAACATGGTGTGGCAAATGCGTTGTTGGGAAAATCCAAACAGCCTTACAACATCACAGATAATGAGTGGGCCGAGATGGATGAAAGAGCAATAAGTGCTATTCGAATGTGTCTGGCGGATGATGTCCTGTTTAATATCGTGTCGGAGACAACAGCTGCTGGTTTGTGGACGAAACTGGAGAAACTGTACATGACCAAATCCTTAACCAATAGGATTCTCCTGAAGCGACAGTTGTACGGTTTGCGAATGAAGGAAGGTACATCGATTGTTGATCATTTAAATGCTTTAAATACTCTTCTTGTGCAATTACAAAGTATAGAAGTAAAAATTCCATCCGAGGATAAAGCTATTACTTTATTGTGCTCGTTGCCCGAGTCATGGTATCATTTTGTTACTTCTATAAGTCTTAGTTCATCAGAAACTATTGAGTTTGATGATGTAGTTGCATCTTTATTATCGGAAGAAACAAGGAGAAGGTCGCATTCAGAAACCTCTACATCCGAAGCTATGATGGTTAGAGGTCGTTCGAAAGAAAGACGCTCCAGTAGGCCGAGCGATACGTTCAAAGTCGAAAGGGAAGAAGAGTAAGGTAAAGTGTTGGTTTTGTGGCAAATCGGGGCATTTAAAGAAGGACTGTTGGAAGCGACAGCAGCGAACTTCTAAAGCAGATTCTTCGACAGAGAAGAAGGAGGCAAATACGACAAATACAGGTTCGGCATCTGGTTCAAGTATGAGTGATGAAGTATTATCAGTTAATGTGTCAAATCATGATCAACATTGGTTGTTAGATTCCGGTGCATCAAACCACATGTGTATTCATAAAGAATGGTTTAAGACATATAAATCAATTAACGATGGAGTTGTGTACATGGGTAATGATGTAACATGTCATATTGTGGGGATTGGGAGTATACAACTGCAAATGTTTGATGGGACAACTAAAATATTAACTGATGTGAGTCATGTACCAGATTTAAGGAAAATTTTGATTTCATTAGGAGCACTTGATTCAAATGGATATAAAACTGTAATTCAAGGTGGAGTAATGAAAAATTACAAAGGTATTTTATTAGTT
>APFE030303204.1:0-16946 GCA_000404065.3 Pinus taeda
TGTCATTCTAGTATTGGTGTCTTTTCTCACCGATAAGAAATATGAAAATAAAACAACAATACATAAATTCCTTATCATCAAAAAAATCACTATCAATTATAAATTATTTTAATAGACTCTGATGCATGAAAATAAAGAAATGCATGGCAATCTGAACATTATTTTCATTAAACAAATTAAACAAAACAGGCGAACACATTTATGATAAAATGGACATTGATTTTATAAGACCCCGCAAGTCAAGAAATGCTTACCTCTCATAGATGAATCCACATGCTCTGATAAATTTCTTCTCCAGAAAAACCCTCCCAATGGCATTTTCGACCATTTTGGAATCTTCTGGCACGGATATGAGATGGTCCAACAACCAGATTGGTAGGCCGTGTTTCTCTCGAGGGATCCATGGATGCAGAAGATTTTGGATTTAATTTTAAAAATAAAGAAAATCAGACCAAAAATCCATTGCAATTCAATTTTAAAAGAAGAAAATAAGCGCTCAAAAAGAGGACATTATGGAGCTATATCAATGAAATTAAATGATTCTGTAACCTATAGCCAGAGTGAAGGAATACAAAGAGTTGGAAAATAAATCTACCGACAAGCCAAATGATATGATGGAGGATGTGTCCTTTCTTGACTTTGAAATTCAACATATTCAGAAAATTCAGATTGATTGGAGGGAGTCCGTCCAAATCCAAATCCAGTCCCCGCTCCCATCTTCAATGTGACCCACTTTTACCACTCCCAGTGGCCACCGCAGATACCTCTCACAGATGAGTTCACAACACCATGGACCGCAGGCTCTGAACAATTTATTGTCTAGAAAAACGCTCCGAGTGGCCACGGTTGGCATATTCTAAGATGATCGTCACCTATGACAGGAGGGATTGCGAATGGAAGTTATGGCTCCATCGAGTCAATTGGGTTTTGTTGATTATTAATTACATATCCATCTGCACATAATATTGTTGTGGAGGAGGCACAGTATTTTTTAATTTCCATCTCTCAAACATAAAATTGTGGATATTTCGTCATCTTTTGGAAGCCATTAGTAAGGTCAACACCTCCCGGCACAGATTGTGGAGATTTTGTGATCTTTTGAAAGCCAATAGTAAGGTCAACACCTCCCGGCACAGTCTTCTTGAATCTCCATTCCGAGAACATTGTCGAGATTTCTGCACCTTTTGAAAAGATTCAGGAATCAATATGGTGTAACATCCCATACCCAATTCTCATTGATTTTGTGACTTGATCCAGATTTTTTTGTACTTCACCTTCTGCTCCATGTTGTCTTTTAATGATGAACTGTGGCTGTGATGAAAGAAATCAGGGTTAGAAATGAAACTCAAGCCAAATGTTCATATGCATGAGAAGCCTAATCATTAAACACATTGCCTCGATCTCTATTTCGATTTCTGTGGAATGATTGATGATCTATGCAGACGATCTTATTAAAAAAACCCAAGAAAACAACTAGACACATAAAAACACTTTAATTCAATTTCTGTTTTTAATTCAATTTACAGAAATCGAGCTATGTTAATGAAATTTCCAAAATTAAATCAATTTCTCTCTCAGGTATACCAGAATCATTTACGTGTGATGGAGAGTCGAATCCCTCAGATAGATACGCTACGAGTCATATAGGAGTCTTTGTGAGTGGCAGATTTGAGACAGTGGTTGCAAATCCGGATTCCAGGCCATAGTTCTATTTATCATCTGTATTTGTTCCCATATAAATGCACCCCACAAGAACATAATATATTTCAAAACAACATAAATATTCCCGACCATTGTTAGTACGTCAAAAAAGCTGTGATCCGTTAAAGCAAGGTTTACATCAAAAAAAGCGTGAGATGCTTTTCTTGAAATTTTTGTACAAACAGTTTGGTTTTCTTTTCAAGAAATGCTTTCCAAGAAATTCTCTACAGAACCACGTCATGTATCCGCATCCGTGCAAATTGAGAATGTTCAGGCTTGAATTTTAACTTTCCGTAAATAGTACATTTTGTAATGTTGGCCCACACCTTTTCTGTAATATTGACCAACGACTCCACGCCTTTTTTGTTCCACTTCTTCTAGCTGTTAGCAATACAATTGATATTATATTGTTAACTATTTCGTATAGAGACAGCTCGTTACATTTTTCTATTTCTAGCTGTTATATTTTTCTATTTGTGTCTTAAGGCATTCAATGTAATTGACAGTGTGCTATATTGTAATTCATTCAATATAGTTGACTCTCTTTATTTGGCCTTGATGTCAATATGATCAAATTAATCTCTTTAATTTTTTTTATTTTTCAATTGAAAATCAAATTTTTTTTTATTGGATATTATATTTTACACGAGACATATTTTAGGTAATATAGGTTAGTTTAATTTTTTTTTGTTTTGTGCTTTCTACTATCAAGAATTAATATTTCTTCAAAGTTACTATCAGTGACCAAAGAGAGCTAGTACATTTATCTATTTCATTTATTTTTATGTATTCAATAATATATATAGCATATTTTCATTTAGGTTTCAATATATTTTTTACACGTTTTTATTTAGGTTTCAATGGTAATAGATTTACTCTTAAGTTTGAAATGCATTTTTTAATTTGAAAATAGCAAGTTTTTTATATCAAATTATATGTTTAGTCTTTCAAATGTTATTGGTAACTGAGAGTTAAGGTGAATTCAAAATTAATGAGATCAATAAATATGTTTTTTTTTTAAATAGAATAGGAATTCCTAAAATTTTATTTCATTATTAAATATTATTAGATTTATGGGAGGACCATTAAATGTTCTATGAATTTCTTAGTGGTATATGCAACTCAAGGACTCATATTTATGTGCAAGGTAGTTATGCTCTTTTTATCATTTTAATGAAATTGATTAATTAACAAAATATTATATGAGTAGCCATGACTCTGGCGCATCGTATTGCAACATTCCCTATTTATAGATTAAGAAACTCCTTAATAAAGTGGATATAAATATTCATTAATAAAAATACTCTTCCGTGCTTTCTGAAATAAATATATGCTCAACTTATAATAATAATAAAATAGTTAATTTCATAATTTTTTAAATATTACCATTTTGAGATGTATAACATACACTTCATTTGAATTAATATAATTTTGCTATTACCGTAAATTTCTAAAAATGTGTTATTTTTTTTAATAGATAATTTAATAAATTTAAATATTTTAAAAGCTAAATTAAATATTAAACATCTTAGATATTTGAAAATACATTTTATAGTGAATTACTTCCGTGTTTACCACTTTTGTTAATGATATGGAGAGTGAGATAATTTATCTTATTTTGGTTATTGGATTTTTGTGTTTAAATTTTTTTAGCATAGGGTCTTCTCAAATATAATGTACACTTTGCTTTGTATGGTTTAAAGTGTAAGAAATAATTTTGATTTTTTTTTTTTGCTTCTTACTTTGTCTTGCTCTTTTTTTGTGGTTTTAATTTTAGATATATTTTTTAATTTTTTTTTAGTTTCTATACAATATTGAACAATTAAAAGTTTATCCTAGAAGATGAGAAAGAAAATTGTTAGTTTAGAGAATGTTTTCCTTAGAGAAAAATTGTCTCCAATCTTGCATCTTTGTATTTTCAAAACAAATATAATTTATTCTAGAGCACTATATGATTTAAAATATTATTCCATTTCACTATACCATAGATTATGTACTTGACATATACAAGTATATTTGCATGTTATGCATGTCCACTATAGAGTAGATTCATTGTCATTTTGAGAACAATTTTGTATTTATATATAAAATAATTTCTACCAAAAATATCAAAAGGTTACATTTTCTTTTCTTTTCCTATGGTTGATGTTGTGTTTCACATCAGTACTATATAACAAGAAACAACTCAACATGACTACACCCCCCATAATAAGAACTTTTAGCGTTTTTTTCCTTTTTTAACTAGTGCAATCATAAAGATTAAATGACTTCTATATGCATTAATCCATGATAAGCATCAAAACACTTACCCCATTAGAAATCTCACATTAGCAAGATAAAACTAATCATAAAATTTAACTAAATTATAAATTTATTTTAAATTTTTCCCCACATTACCATAGAAATTCTTAACTCAAGTAAATATCTCTTCTTACAATAGCATGGGCCAATAGGATGGCTTATCAATACCACATGTTTAATATTATATAGGTTGATATGATGTTTTCTATAATTAAACAATTTGACATCAATTAATTAAAATAGCATAATTAACTTGGAGATAAATCTTAACCATTGATATGTGAATACTACTATGACTATTCTAGCATATTCCATGGAGATCAAATCTCTAACATTCACCTAATAATTTTTAATAATTAAATTAAAAGTGTGAGAATATTATTCTCAAACAAACATGCATATGGATGTAATAAGAAAATGTACAATGTAATCATTTAGGGCATGACTTCTCTCCTTTATGACCTAGATTTCCTCTTTATGACTTCTCCCCCTTATACCTTAGTTATCATCCATTATGAAATACAAGGTCATCATCTAGTGAATATGGAGGTCTTGTTACAACCAACAAGACTTAAATTAGACATTTATTTGGACAACAAGATAGGGTTGGTACAAGATCATGGATTTTGTATTTCCCCCTTTTCTAAATGTAGTAAAATAAATAAAATAAACACATACCTTGAAAACTTGGAAAATATCAATCATAGATAAAAACAAATTCATTATTTATCAGGATCAGAACCATCTTCTTCAGAAGATATAACTACTTTGACCATCGATGACCTGATAATAATATGTATATCTTTAGACTGAGATTTATTTTTAGTACTCATATATTTATGTTCCCTATGTCTTTCCTTAGCTTGAATTGAAATGTTGAGTTTCTTATTTTCATGGAAAAGTTGACTAAGACACTTTTTAAGACATGGGACAATGTGAAAGTATTGTTGGTACCAATACATGTCCTTAAATTATCCTCATTTGAATGGATGTTGATCCGAGGACTATCATCACAATGATCAACATCAACACATAAATCCAAAATTTTCTTGGACCGGTAGGCTATTTCTTTTTGGCAAGATTTCAAGATGAGCCTCAATATGGAAAAACTCATCGTTCCTATTTAATTGTATGTTTCACCTTGTTCATGAAATTTTCCTCTGAATTTGTTTAATCTTAACTTTAGATTGAAGGATTTGTTCTGATTGATTGATCTCTTCTTCATGTCCAGGTTCTTTAGGTATAATTTTGGCCCAAAGACTTACCCTGGAGGGTTTCACTTCTCTTTTATCCTTAAATTCCTATTTTCATTCCATATGTCAGACAATAGTACACTTGTTCATGCTTCTAGTTAAGTGAACACCTATAAGTCTAAGAGTTTTGACATTATTATCATTTGAAACACAAGGATTTTCTTCATCAACTAATTATTCACAATCATTGAATACCTAATGATGATATGGTGATTGAAAAGGATTGTCAAACGAAGGGTTATGCCCACAAATGGTGTCTAACTAGAATATAGGTTAAATTGTGATGAAAAAGTGCTCTTTTAGAGTTTCTGTGACATGACTAGTATTTGCAGGACATTTCAGTTTGGAATTTATATAGATAAAGGGGAAAATTATGTTTATGTATGAGAAATGTCGTTATGAACCTTTTTTTATAAATAAAAACCATAATATTTCACTCTTCATAAGTAACATAAAATGCAACAAAAGCACTAAACTACACCATTTATATTTCAGAGAGGAATCAACATACCTTTCACATGATATCCACAAACATTATTAACTGTAAGTTGCTTCGAGGGAATGTCACACATTGTGCAATTTTTAGACCATTTCTCTCTCTCAAAGGGAAGATGAGTAGCTGCTGCAATGAAATCAATATTTGTATCCATCTCTATATCACCTACTCGGGCTTTCTTCGTATCAAAAGAAGAGACAAAACCTTGACAATCCCTTTACTTCAACTATGAAACAACTGAAGTAAATCCCACTAGTTGACCTAGTGGAACAAGTTTGCACATTCAACATATGGCTCTACTATCTTAGCTCAAATAGATTTAAACTGGATAAGGGGTGCCATGGTTAGAATCTTAGATCGTTTTAGCCAGGAATCAAGGTGAAACATAGAGGGAAAATGCACATTGAGTGTGTTACCAAACCCTAACTTACATAGAAATGTAAAAAAATATGAAAAAAATCAATGAAACAACAAGCTGTTAGTAGCCTTGAAACACCAAGGGATTAACTCAAACATTGATAGTTAGGATGTATGGTACATAAACATTAATAGATGTCATATATGAGTGTCTATGAATGGTCAATTTGAAAATAATTGTGCAAATCAAGATTAATATCCCTGATGAGCATGCCAAATCGCCCATAAAATTGTGACACAAATCTCAAAGAAATAACCCTTAGCTTGTGTTAGTGTCGGTATCTTCATCCCTACGTTAGTGATCAAATTTCTCTTTTTACATGTATATTACGTGTCCCATCTGATCAACCACATTCCATTAGGTCATGGATCAACTGATGGTAGTGGTTCATTATCAATTTTCCTCATGGAATTTACTTGTTGGCATGTTTTCACATGTTTATGTCATTTACTATCATTTTGTTTCATTTCATTTACCAAAATCAGTTGTAAGAGTTTTAGTCTCACTAGGTCTAGCGTTTGCCACCATGGTCATCCAAAAATCAATAAAAGGTTAGCAGTTACATGAGGAGGTTTCATAAGTTCATAAGATCATAAATTCACTGATGATATGACCCAATAAATGGTTTTTACCTCAAAACTCTATTTTTAGGTGAAAACAAAGTTTTTTTATTTCTATGTACAAATTTTATGTAAGTTAAAGTGTTTTCTATATGTAAAAGGTTCCAGTTGTTGCACTTGGTCACCTTGCCAACTCCAACCACTACAAGAAACAAAAGCATCTATGCATTAGTTCATCAAGTGATCAACAAAAGTCAATTCAAATGAAAAACAAAGTTTATGAGAAAAAGTGACTTTGACATTATAAAAGTGGGCTTGAAATAACGAAAAATTAAAAGTCATCCATATATGAAGTGAAAACATTCTAGTCAGCTATTTCATTGTGTAAGACATTCATGAAGAGATAAAATCACGTTTTGGAGGAAAATTGGACGAAAGAAGGTGAAAACCCTATTTTTCTACCAAATCTTTCTGACGTTGCGAATCAGAGGCAGTGCATTGTGCATTAGACTAGTGCTGTGTATCAACGAGTTTCTGCCAGTGTGAATTACAAGGGCACTGAGCATCAGGAGGGAACTACACATTGGGCCCAGTGCACTGCGCATCAATCAAGAAACTCCCAAAACATTCCAAATCACCCAAAAACCCTAAAAAAAGTTGCATTTCTCTCCTACAAGTAAGTTATCATTGTTCTTGAGCTCAATTTGATCTCCTACATGTTTTTTTCATAAGTTTTGCATGTTGAAACTCAAACCCTAGCTTGTCTTCATCAATTTCCATTTCATTGTAAAGCTTTCACCCCATAACCAAAACCCACATCATTTCCCCCTTTTCTATAACATAATTGCTAATGTGCATAACATAATCATTAATGGTTACCATTAATTAATTATAATTCGTCATTTTCAATCTTATTAAACACTAACAATTATAGTAGGTCGTAATTAATCATATATTAATGTATTAAGCCACATTAATTATCCTCATTTGAATGGATGTTGATCCGAGGATATCATCACAATGATCAACATCAACACATAAATCAAAAATTATCTTGGACCCGCAGGCTATTTCTTTTTGGCAAGATTTCAGGATGAGTCTCAATATGGAAAAACTCATCATTACTAGGAGTATTTAATTGTATGTTTCACCTTGTTCATGAAATTTTCCTCTGAATTTGTTTAATCTTAACTTTAGATTGAGGGCTTTGTTGTGATTGATCGATCTCTTCTTCATGTGCAGGTTCTTTAGGTATAATTTTGGCCCAAAGACTTACCCTGGAGGGTTTCACTTCTCTTTTATCCTTACATTCCTATTTTCATTCCATACGTCAGAAAATAGTACACTGGTTCATGCTTCTAGTTAAGTGAACACATGTAGGTCTAAGAGTTTTAACATTATTATCATTTGAAACACAAGGATTTTCTTCATGAACTAATTATTCACAATAATTCAATACCAAATGATGATATGGTGATTGAAAAGGATTTTCAAACGAAGGGTTATGCCCCCAAATGGTGTCTAACTAGAATATAGGTTAAATTGTGATGAAAAAGTGCTCTTTCAGAGTTTCTGTGACATGACTGGTATTTGCAGGACATTTCAGTTTTGAATTTATATAGATAAAGGGGAAAATTATCTTTATGTATGAGAAATATCGTAAAGAACTTTTTGTTATAAATAAAAACCATAATATTTCACTCTTCATAAGTAACATAAAATGCAACAAAAGCACTAAATTACACCATTTATATTCCAGAGAGGAAATCAACATACCTTTCACATGATATCCACAAACATTACTAACTGTAAGTTGCTTCGAGGGAATGTCACACATTGTGCAATTTTTAGACCATTTCTCTCTCTCAAAGGGAAGATGAGTAGTTGCTGCAATGAAATCAATACTTGTATCCATCTCTATATCACCTACTCGAGCTTTCTTCGTATCAAAAGAAGAGGCAAAACATTGACAATCCCTTTACTTCAACTCTGAAACAACTGAAGTAAATCGCACTAGTTCACCTAGTGGAACAAGTTTGCACATTCAACATATGGCTCTACTATCTCAGCTCAAATGGATTTAAACTGGATAAGGGGTGCCATGGTTAGAATCTTAGATGGTTTTAGCCGGGAATCAAGGTGAAATATAGAGGGAAAATGCACAATGAGTGTGTTACCAAACCCTAACTTACATAGAAATGTAAAAAAATATGAACAAAATCAATGAAACAACAAGCTGTTAGTAACCTTGAAACACCAAGGGATTAACTCAAACATTGATAGTTAGGATGTATGGTACATAAACATTAATAGATGTCATATATGAGTGTCTATGAATGGTCAATTTGAAAAAAATTGTGCAAATCAAGATTAATATCCCTGATGAGCATGCCAAATCGCCCATAAAATTGTGACACAAATCTCAATGAAATAACCCTTAGCTTGTGTTAGTGTCAGTATCTTCATCCCTCCATTAGTGATCAAATTTCTCTTTTTACATGCATATTATGTGTCCCATCTGATCAACCACATTCCATTAGGTCATGGATCAACTGATGGTATTGGTTCATTATCAATTTTCCTCATGGCATTTACTTGCTGGCATGTTTTCACATGTTTATGTCATTTACTGTCATTTTGTTTCATTTCATTTACCAAAAGCAGTTTTAGGTGTTTTAGTCTCACTAGGTCTAGCGTTTGCCACCATGGTCATCCAAAAACCAATAAAAGGTTAGCAGTTAAATGAGGAGGTTTCATAAGTTCATAAGATCATAAATTCACTGATGATATGACCCAATAAATGGTTTTTACCTCAAAACTCTATTTTTAGGTGAAAACAAAGTTCTTTTATATCTATGTACAAATTTTATGTAAGTTAAAGTGTTTTCTATATGTAAAAAGTTCAAGCCGCTGCACTTGGTCACCTTGCCAACTCCAGCCACTACAAGAAACAAAAGCATCAATGCATTAGTTCATCAAGTGATCAACAAAAGTCAATTCAAATGAAAAACAAAGTTTATGAGCAAAAGTGACTTTGGCATTATAAAAGTGGCTTGAAATAACAAAAAATTAAAATTCATCCATATATAAAGTGAAAACATTCTAGTCAGCTATTTCATTGTGTAAGACATTCATGAAGAGCTAAAATCACGATTTGGAGGCAAATTGGACAAAAGAAGGTGAAAACCCTGTTTTTCTACCAAATCTTTCTGACGTTGTGGATCAGAGGTAGTTTACTGTGCATTAGGCTGGTGCTTTGTATCAGTGGGTTTCTGCTAGTGTGAATTTATAAGGGCACTACACATCAGGAGGGCACTACACATTGAGCCCAATGCACTGTGCATCAGTCAAGAAGCTTATAAAACATTCCAAATCACCCAAAAACCCTCAAAAAAGTTGCATTTGTCTCCTAAAAGTAAGTTATCGTTGTTCTTGAGCTGAATTTGATCTCGTACATGTTTTTTCATAAGTTTTGTGTGTTGAAAGTCAAACCCTAGATTGTCTTCATCAATTTCCATTTCATTGTAAAGCTTTCACCCCATAACCAAAACCCACATTATTTTCCCCTTTTCTATAACATAATTGTTAATGTGGATAACATAATCATTAATGGTTAACATTAATTAATTATAATTTGTCATTTTCAATCTTATTAAACACTAACAATTATAGTAGGTCGTAATTAATCATATATTAATGTATTAAGCCACATGAAGTATTAGTAGCTTGATTATAAGCTAATATATAAAACCATAATTTATGAATATAAATACTATTTATTATTTATTCATATTATTACGTTAAAGCATTAATTAATAATATAAATAACAAAATATATTTTTATATAGTTAATATAATATTATTAATATTATGTTAATTATTAAATACTCTAATATATATTATATTATTGTTAATATATTAGTATTAGTATTATCATTAATGTTAATATTACTATTAGCATTGATATTAATGTGTGCCTCTTACTCTAAAATCTATGTTACTATTTACATAGCCATGCCCATTAAAACATGTGTCTTATGATGCAGTTAAACTTTTGAGGCCATAGCTATAACATACCCTAAAAATTATTTAGGTTTAAATTTTAGTGTTAATATAATATGACATAGTTATGATGTTTATCTTAGCTAATAAAACCTCATATATATATTGTGAATTTTTGTAGCCGTAGTTGTAAACCACCCTAAAATGGTTACTATGTACATATATTATAGATATATTCTAGAATGATTGTTGGAGATTTAGTGGTGTAACTGCAACATGTAGCCGCTACATCTCTTCTTTGAGATGAGCTACCATTTCCCAAGCTATTTTATTTCCATTTTGTATGTAAGAATATTTCAATTCTTTGATATTAATGACCTGAAGTTTTATTTCTGCTTCAGCTCTATGTTTATGTTTATATTTTTATTCTTTTGCATTCATGCAAAAGTCTGGATCATCATAAAATGCACTTGGAGTAAAATCAATCCTCCCTAAGACAACTACAAGCACATGCCATAGTCTAAGATGTTGAGTTGTTGTATTGAGGGATTCTTTCTTGGAGAATGAAATACTTGGAGTTTGTTTTGAATTAAGAGATGATGAGGAGAATTAAAGCTTGGATCCTCTTTTAGAGAGCACAAAACCATGTCATGACGGGTTCTCAAAATGTGAATCCTTAGCTTAAAGACCACGAAACTTTGGAGGTGGCTTCCAACCGCCACAAGACACTTGTAAATCTTCACTAAAATACCCACATGTGGATATAATGTAATAACTTATATTAGATTGTTGTGCAATTGATCCACTTTCTATTATTTTCCTAACCGACTTATCTTATAAAATGGGGAGAGTGTCGTCATTCTCACAACATAGTCACTAGGTCATCCATATCTTCTTGACGTAATCATATTGTAGCCCTTTTTTTTGTAATCCAAGGGTTAAAGCTTGGGTGGATTATTGGGAAATAGGGTTTATAAGAATTTAGTAAATGATTTTAATAAACACTTAAATAAAAGTTCCAAATACTTTTTAATATGTTATAAAATGATTATGGTTTCATGTTTAGGGTTTAGGATTTAAGTTTTAGGTTTTAGGGTTTAGTTTATAGGGTTTAGGGTTTATTCTTAGGTTTAGGGTTTAGGGTTTACAAAATTTTATTAAATGCTTTTAGTAAACAATGAAAAAGGTTACAAAACACTTTTTAAACTGATATTAAATCATTAGGGTTAGGGTTTAGGGTTTGGGGTTTAGGGTTTAGGGTTTATGTTTTAAAAAACCTTAGTAAATTATTTTAGTAGATCATAAAATGCTTAGTTTTTAGGGTTTACGGGTTTATTGTTTAGCGTTTGGGGTTTAGGGTTTATAACATTTAGTAAATTATTTTGATAAACACTTAAATAAAAGTTACAAAACACTTGTTAAAATGTTATAAAATTCTTAGTGTTTAGGGTTTAGGGTTATAACACTTTATTAAATTATTTTAATAAGCACTTAAAATAGTTACAAAAATGTATTTTACAATGTTATAAAATTATTATGCTTTAGGGATAGGGTTTATGGTTTAGGGTTCCGAATTTTTAACACTTAGATAAATTCTTTTAATAAGAACATTAAAAAAGGTTACAAAATTCTTGTTAAAATGTTATAAAATGATTAGGCTTTAGGGTTTAGGATTTAAAACTCTATAAAATGATCATGGTTTAGGGTTTAGGGTTTATAACACTTCAGTAAATGCTTTTAATAAACACTTAAAAAAGTAATAAAATGCTTTTTAAAATGTATAAAATACTTAGGGTTTAGAGTTTAGGCTTTAGCATTTAGGGTTTTGGGTTGAAAATGTTATAAAATGCTTAGGGTTTAGGATTTAGGGTTTATAACATTTTAGTAAACGCTTTTAATAAACACTTCAAAAAAAGCTACAAAAAGTTTGTTAAAATGTCATTGAATGCTTAGGGTTTAAGTTTAGGGTTATTAATGTTATAAAATGATTAAGGTTTAGGGTTTAGGGTTGATAAGACTTTAGAAAATTCTTTTGGTAAACACCTAAAAAAAACTATGACACACTTTTTAAAATGTTATAAAATGCTTAGTGTTTAGGGTTTAGGGTTTAGGTCTTATAATGCTTGAATAACTTATTTTTATAAACACTTAAAAAAGGTTAGAAAACACTTTTTAAAATGTTATAAAATGCTCATGTTTTAGGGTTTAAAATGTTATAAAATTCCTAGGGTTTAGAGTTTAGGTTTTAGGGTTTATAAAACTTTAGTAAATCTTTTTAATAAACAATTATAGAAAAGCTACAAAACACTTGTTAGAATGTTATAGAATGCTTAGGGTTTAGGATTTATAAGGATTTAGTAAATTCTTCTATTAAACACTTAAATCAAAGTAAACTCTTTTTAAAATGTTAGAAAATGATTAGGGTTTAGGGTTTGGGGTTAAGGGTTTAAAGTTTAGGGTATATAAGGGTTCAGTAAATCATTTTAATAATCACATAAATAAAAGTTACAAAACAGTTTTTAAAATGTTATAAAATGCTTAGAGTTTAGGATTTAAGGTTTAGGGTTTAGGGTTTCATGTTTGGGATTTAGAGTTTAGGGTTTAGTCTTTGGTGTTTATAATGATTTATTAAATTACTTTAATAAACACTGTAATAAAAGTTAGAAAATTATTTCTGAAATGTTATAAAATGAATAGGGTTTAGGGTTTAGAATTTAGGGTTTGGGGTTTATGGTTTAGGGTATTTTAGCGTGTTTGTTGTTTATAATACATTAGTAAATGGTTTTATTCAAGGCCTAAGTAAAAGTTACAATATTATTTTTAAAATGACATAAAATTCTCAAGGTTTAGTGTTTATGGTTTGGCCTTCAGGATTTAGGGCTTTGGGTTTCGTGTTTTGATTTTGCATTTTAGGTTCAGGGTTTAGGGTTTAGGTTTAGGGTTTATAACACTTTAGTAAATTCTTTCGATAAACACTGAAATAAAAGTTACAAAACATCTTTTAAAATGTTATAAAATGCTTATGATTTAGGGTTTAGGCTTTATGATTTAGGGTTTTGGGTTTTGGGCTTAGAGTTTAGGGTTTAGGGTTCAGGGTTTTTTAATTAGGGTCTCTAGCACTATCATAAAAGATTTTAATAAACACTTAAATAAAATTTACAAAATGCTTTTTAAAATTTTATAAAATGCTTAGCGTTTATGGTTTATGGTTTAGGGTTTGGGGTTTAAGGTTTAGGGTTTAGGGTAGAGTGTTTAAGCTTTATAAAATGATTGGGTTTTAGGTTTTAGGGTTTTGTGGTTTAGGGTTTAGGGTTTAGGGTTTAAGGTTTAGATTTTAAGGTTTATAACACTTTAGTAAATGATTTTAATAAATAGTTAAATAAAAGTTAAAAACTCTTTTTAGAATGTTATAAAATGATTAAGGTATAGGGTTTAGGGTTTCGGGCTTAGGGTTCAGGGTTTAGGGTGTATTGTTTATAAAACTTTACTAAATTCATTTAATAAACAATTAAAATAGAAGTTACAAAACCATTTTTAAAATGCTTTAAAATGTTGAAGGTTTAGGGTTTGGTTTTAGGGTTTAGAGTTTAGAGTTTAGGGTTTAGGTATTATAACACTTTAGTAAATGCTTTTAATAAAAATTTAAATAAAATTAAAAAACACTTTTTAAAATGTTATAAAATACTTAGGGTTTATGGTTTATAGTTTAGGGTTTAGGGTTAGGAGTTTATGGTTTAGAGTTTCAGGTTTAGGGTTTAGAATTTAGTGTTTATGATTTAGGGTTTGGGGTTTAGGGTCTAGTGTTTAGGGTTAAGCATTTGTAGTTTAGGCTTTAGGGATTAGGGTTTATGGTTTAAGATTTATAACACTTTACAAAATTCTTAGGGTTTAGGTTATAATATTTTCAGTTTAGGGTTTCGGGTTTCAGGTTTAGGGTTCATGGTTTCAAGTTTATAACACCTTAGCAATCGTTTTAATAAACACTTAAATAAAATTTACAAAACACATTTTAAAATGTCATAAAATTCATGGGTTTAGGGTTTAAGATTTGGGGTTTAGGGTTTAATGTTTAGGGTTTGTGATTTAGGGTTAAGGGTTTAGGGTTTAGGGTTTAGGGTGTATAGATGAACCACCCCACCTTAGGGGGGTATCCACTGCTACATGGTACACATATTGTATTCATCCCACTGAGCCTCAAGGAGTTATGAAGAAAATTAAATAAAAGGAAACATGGTTATGAAGAAGAGTGGAAAAGAAAAGGTCGGAGTATCTCATGTATCACAATTTTCTCCCTCTTACACTGACATGCCCAAGTGCAGTCTTCTGTTATTATAAATTCTCATAAATTATTAGGGTTTATGGATTAGGGATTAGGGTTTGGGGTTTAGGGTTTAGTATTTAGGGTTTATAAGATTTTAGTGAACTATTTTAATAAACACTTAAATAAAAGTTATAAATAGTTTTTAAAATGTTATAAAATTCTTAGGCTTTACCGTGTAGGGTTTAGAGTCTATAACACTTTAGTAAATGTTTTTAGTATATAGTTTAGGGTTCAGTTTTTATGGTTTAGGGTTTATAACACCTTAGTAAATTATTTTGACAAAAACTTAATTAAAAGTCACAAAACGCTTTTTATAATGCTATAAAATACTCAGGGTTTAGGTTTTTTAAGACCTTAGTAAATTCTTATAATAAATACTTAAATAAAAGTTACAAAAAACTCTTTCAAATGTTATAAATTTTTTAGGGTTTAGGGTTAAGAAACTAATGTTTATAAGAATTTAGTAAATCCTCATAATAAACACTTCAATAAAAGTTATATTTTGTTTTAAGATGTTATAGAAATTGTTGCGGTTTATGGTTAGGGTTATGTTTTGGGGTTGGGTGTTTTAGAGTTTAGGGTCCAGGGTTATCAACACTTTTTAAGTACATGATTTTAAGATAAACACTTAAATTATACAATTACTAATATGTTTTCTCAAAGGTCTATAAGATTTATTTAGAGTTTAGTGTTTAGGGTTTAGGGTTTTTAGAGTTTACGGTTTAAGGTTTAGGGTTGTGTTATAGTTTAGGGTTGAGGGTTTATAACACTTTAGTAAATTATTTTAATAAACACTTAAATAAAAATAACAAAATGATTTTTAAAATGTTATAAAATACTTAGGGTTTAATGTTTACAATTTGGGGTTTAGTGTTTAGGGTTTAGGATTTAGCGTCTAGGGCTTGGGGTTTAGAGGTTAGGGTTTAGGCTTTATAATACATTAGTAAAGGCTTTTAATAAACACTTAAATAAAAGTTTCAAAATAATTTTTTAAATGTTATAAAATGATTAGGGTTTACAGTTTACGGCTTATGGTTTAAGGTTTGGCATTTTAGTTTTAGGTTTAGTGTTTAGTGTATAGGGTCTACAACATTTTGGTAAATTATTTTAATAAACACTTAGATAAAATTTACAAAACAATTTCTAAAATGTTATAAAATGGTTAGGGTTTACGATTTACAGTTTACGGTTTGGGGTTTAGGTTTTATGGTTTTATGGTTTAGGGTTTATGTTTTTGTGTTTAGGGCTTAGGGTTTTGTGTTTATGATTTAGGTTTTATAACAATTTGGTAAATTATTCTAATAAACACTTAAATCAAAGTTACAAAATTCTTCTTAAACTGTTATAAAATTCTTAGGGTTTATGGTTTAGGTTTTAGGGCTTGGGGTTTACAGTTTAGTTTATAGGGTTTAATATTTAGGGTTTATAACACTTTATTAAGAGATTTTAATAAACACTGGAAAAAGGTTACAAAACACCTTTCAAAATGTTATTAAATGATTAGGTTTTAGGGTTTAGTGTTTATGGTTTATAACACTTTACTAAATTCTTTTAATAAACACTTAAATAAAAGTTACAAAACCATTTTTCAAATGCTCTAAACTGTTGAAGGTTTAAGGTTTGGTTTTAGGGTTTAGGGTTTTATGTATAGAATTTAGGGTTTAGAGTTTATGGTTTAGGGATTATAATACTTTAGTAAATGATTTTAATAAACATTTAAATAAAAATTACAAAACACTTTTTAAAATGTTATAAAATACTTAGGGTTTATGGTTTACAGTTTAGGGTTTAGGGTTAGGGGTTTATGGTTTAGACTTTAGGGTTTAGGGTTTATAGCACTTTAGGAAATGCTTTTAGTAAAAACTAAAATAAAAGTTACAAAATGCTTTTAATA
>APFE030303217.1:0-36578 GCA_000404065.3 Pinus taeda
GTTATATAGAAAAAGTTATGCTTTGTTATTGTTAATTTACAATAATCTTAAAATTTTTCAAGAGTTTTTTGCGAGGTCAAAGTTTTGTAATGACAACATATAATTTCAATTGGAATATATTTATCATATTTTCTTAAGGCTTCTTATTTGAACTTAAGATGGATGAGAATTTGTTGATTTTATTTTTTATTGTTTTTAATCGAAGACATGATTGATTCTAATATGCTTAGTCTTAATGCTTATCAATGTCTATAGTGTATTAAAGAGTTTGTTAGGTTGCATTGACTTTTAATAAATTTAAAAAATTAGATTCTTGGCTCCCACCAACAATTTCCCTAGGGATTTGAGACTATTTCCAATTTTAATAAGTTCCTCCATGATAAGTTTCTCATTATTTATAACATTCATTTATATATAACCAAATTTTATTTATAAAGATGGTCCATTACCTTTAATAAATTTAAAAAAAATATATTCATGACACATGGCTCCCCACCCACCAGTGTCCTAGGGATTTGATATTATTCCAATTCTATTAAGTTACTCCATGATAAGCTCCTCATTATTATTTATAACACTTATTTATATATAACCAAATTTTATTTAGGAAAATGGTCCATTACTTTTAATAAATTTTAAAAATTAGATTCGTGTCAGCACCCCACCCACAAATTTCCTAGGGATTTGATATTATTCCAATTCTAATAAGTTTCTCTATGATAAGTTACTCGTTATTATTTATAACATTCATTTATAATTCCTTTTTTTTTCTTAAGTTAAAGTTGACCCATAACCTTTTTATACATGGTTAATCAGGTAAATGTGTGCATTAGTAAGGCATTCTTCTTGTTGGAATAGGTTTTTTGGTTATATTTATGAAGCCTTCGGCTATATTAACCACATTATTATTTTTAATGCGGTTGTACTAGTCAATAATGGAAAATTATATATCGTTTTTCTAGGCTTCTTATTTGATGACAGATATAATTGAAATTATTTTTGAGTAGAAAATAAGGTCATGGTCTGACTATTTTATATTTTGGACTCAAAAACAAGTTCATGGTCTGACTATTTTATATTTTGGACAATACAATTTTTACAAGATCATGGTTTTTTGTTATTTAAAATGTGGTTTAAAATGCATGAATAGATTAGTGCTTGAAATCCCCATGGAGCACTAGAATTATGCCAAATTCTCAGCTCAAACTTGTTATTCAAACAAATTCTTGTGCATTTTGGGAAATATTGATAACAAAATAAACCAAGACAAAAGCCAAAATATACAGGAATTAAAATATGAAAAAATGTAAGTAATAATGGCAATGAAGACTATAAATTCTATGCATAATTAAAGAATAGATAACGTAGTTATCATGTTGGAAATTGAGGAACCTAATCTTCAAATATTGGTGTAAACTGTAAGGTGTATCATTGTGTTACATCGAATTTGACCTCCACAAAAATTCCTAAAAGAAAGTTGAAAAATGTTAGGATTAAAGGAAAATTGGGGTTCAAAATGTATTTTTGAAAAAAACTACCTTAAAAAATCATGTAAGCCATATTTTAATTAATATGATTTAATATGATCATATCTATCCCATGCGTGAATAATGTTGGAGTGAAAGAAAGAAAACTATTTTTCCATACATTTTTTTGTTTGTCTCCTTATAAAATATAGAGTGTAGGTACTATTAGATGCATAATTAAATTTTACATTTCATAAATATCTAGATAAATAATTTTAATTTACATATTGAGAGAGCAAGAAATACATGACATTATGTTTTTCTTGTATCATGAAAAATATATGTTTAAATAAAGTTTTATGTTTTTCCATGTATGATAAGGACTTATGCAGGAACACAACAAAATACAGAAATACCCATATACACAGAGATGCAGCATAAATAAAACTTCATTTCATTAATATCAAAAAATTTGAAATATGCTTACATACACAAATAAAAATAAACTAGCTCGAGCGATTGTAGCTTATCTTTGAGAAGAGATGCGATGGCTACATGCCTCCAAACTGCATTACAATGAGGTTCAAAGGACTGTTTATTATTGAGAAACAATGGAAAACCCTAAACATCCAAAAACCAAACCCTATGAGATGAAGCGCCAAAACTATGGGCCCTGTTTAGGTAAATTGGTACATCAATTTCTCAAGGTCGTAAATTTGACATGCAGTGTTTGTTTGGCTATCATAATACCTTGTTTCAATGATCTCAAAGAAGAGGATGAAAAAAACTCAAAAACCAGTTTGGCACTTTTCAGGTCTCTCTATTTTCCCTAAAAACATCTTTTAGTTCATCAAAACCGCTCTGAAAGTTTAGGACCCGAAAAAATACCAAAAATAGTATGTTGTGCTATAATTAAAGAAATTAAAAAGAAACAATGGTGGGGGTCCAAGTGGAATAGGTGGGTGGCCACCAATATCCACTTAGATTAATGTATTTTCATTTTATCTAACAACAAGTCTATTAAAACTATCAATTTTAATTACTTATTGATTCTAGAATTTGATTTTGGATCCAATGAGTATCTTCGTTAGATATTTTTATTAATCCTATAAAAATATTATTAAAATATGTGAAAATTGTAATGACATTTTCTTCCATTCACAGTTTTTGACTCTTACTTTATTATTTTCCACTCTTATTTTGTTATTTTTAGGCCACAAATTTCTTCTAACAAAACAAATTATATTCGAGGAATAAGGAGTTAAAATGTAAAACCTTCAGTGTATAATGTATAATGTTGATATAAACATGTACATGACAAATTTAGCATTGTATTAATTTATTACATATGTTATCAACATAAAGCAAATGAATAAGAATAAGTTATTAATGCGAGAAAAGATAGCATCCGAAGATAAGGTTGGTACTTTGAGAAAATGAGAATTAATTTTTAAAATAAGAATTAAAGATGAATGCATGGTATAAGAATAGTTGTTCACTTAGCATTTGGTTCATAAAACGATAATATGGAAGCCATGGTAAGAACTGATGAGAATATAAAATTCTATCAACATGGTTCAACTTCATAACAACATAGAACTATAATGCAATGGGATGGAAAATAAAAAAAATATAAGAATATTTATGCTTATATTAGGTTATTAGCAAGCAAATAATGATTCCAAAAATGAAAATGGAGCCATCAAGAATGCACAATCGCAAGAATGTGTGTGCACATTTTTGTGTGTCCAGACCTGGTAGGCCTTCAGTTGCTAACAAAGGCACCATCCATATTTCCAATTAAGCATGGCTTAGGAATGTGCGCACACTCTAGAAATGTGCACATGCTCTAGGAATTCACATGGGATCTAGGAACACACAAATTTACTTAATAAGAATTTTTATTTATTCACCTAAAACCCCATTCTTTACGAAATTGGAATTACAAAACACATTTTTGGGAGACATTGAGAAAAATTATTTCTTCTCAAACAACCTAGAATGACAAATCAGTACTATACCTCACTTTTTGAGTGATAGTTTATTTTATTCTAATGTTTTATTTTATTAGATTGATTTATATAAATTGGTTTAATATTGTAAATCCAACCAGATTAATACCCTCAATACAATTGTTGTATCGAATAATGCAATTAGACATGATGAAACCTAATCAACACCCAAACCAACCATCATCAAACCAAAATTTAGAACAACCAAACCCAAGCTAAGGACCAAGAAATCCAAATGATGAAATTGATGCATCCTTAGTTATGTTGAGGTCACTGATACATTATCTCCAAAGAACTAGAGATCCATCATGAGTGTAAGGTCATTAAATTCAATTGTATCATCCATCTTCAATGCTCAAATCAAGTTAGCCAATATTTCTGGTTACAGGGCTAGAATGTGTGAACACTATAGAACTAGTCTAAATAAAGACCAAAATAGAGACCTTAACATTACTCAACAACATTTATTTTCCTTATTTGTTGGCCTAACAAACAATAACCCATACAAGTAACTAAAAAATGCATTTGTATGGACTAGTGGACCTAAAACAACAATTTTGTCTTTATGAATTAGTGATATGATTAAAATCTACTCTCTAAGAAGTCACTACAAAAAATTATGATTTTGTAGCAACCATAAAATATATAGTGAAATTGTGACAGGACCATAAAGGTAGTAGATTCCATGAAAATATATTTTTATTCATCAAACGATGTGGATATTCAATAAAGACATGTGGTAGAACTAGTTAAAGGTGAAATCAATGATGAGGAAATCCACATGGACCAGTCCTTCTTCAGTGCACTCGAGTTAAAGATCACGTGAAATTAGTGTATATAAATGATGGGATTTGTTATGAACAAAATCTGAGCCAAATTGATTGAGAAATCAATGATACCAAGATCCATATCCTATGATCTCAAATATTTTGTTTTAAATGTGTATATATATCAACTCACACATGATCAACATACACAGAATCTTATGTTTATGTTTCTGTTTATGGACTAATTGTGTAAAGCATGTCAAATGTCTCATTTCCCATGTTTTAAGTGGATGCTTCACTCATCATTAAGGACTAAAATATTTTTTCTAAATATTTCTCTATAATATATGAAGTTCATATTTAAACAATTTATTTAAGTTATCTACCATGCACACAAAGGGGTCAAATTTCTGAAAATACAAACCTCATTTTAAATGCAAAACTTTAGGAAATGTTTACACCTCTAAATATTTTATTCGTATTAGAAGTTAGTAGATGTAGAGTTAAAATAAATCTATGCTAATTCTTAATAATATTATTTATATTTATATAATCCTCTTCTCACACACGTATATATTCTTATCTTTAATTTTATCAAGCCCTTAATGCTACAAATAAATAAATGTTTTATAATTTCTTTAATTAAATTTTTGAATGTAATATATATATATATATATATATATTATATATATATATATTATATATATATATAGAATATATGCCCAAAGAGAAGAACAAATTAAAAGTAAAAAAATTTAATTACTTTCAAATAATTATGTGTATTTTAAAATATATTAATATAAAAAATAATTAATGTAGACAATCTTTATAAATAAAATATTTGAATGCCCATATCAAGTAAAATATTTCAATCTCAACTCTTATATTATATATGTTAAATTGGAAAAAAAAAAATAGTTAAATTAATTTAGGTTGTTGGAGTTGCAAATTTAAGGTGTCTAGTTTACCTGATGTAGTTGAACTGCGTCATTTTAATTTTCCACGTGTGGCCTATGAATTAGGGCCACATTTACATCAGAAGTGATTTTATAGGCAGACTTCACATAACATCCGCAAAAAGCAAACAAACCACAGAAAAATACAACACAACTTGTAAATGAACACCGGTCCCACTTCGATGCATAAGACCGGATCTCAAATAGAATTAAACCTGTGTTGATAACTCATTAGGTCTGGTTTCCAAATTAACCAGTGCGCATCTTCCCATGTGATATCTGTCGGATTTCCAACAGGTTGGACGATCATGATATACCCATTAGTCAACTCGATTTTATAGGGTTATCAGGTCTAGTTGCCGCTTTATAGCGAGTACATCTTTGCATGCGATTACCTAATAACCATTGGATCTTCCCTCGAGGAGCAGTCACGGTAGTCTCGTGACTATCACACGACTTTTGTTGGTTTTCTTTTTCTATGTTACGCCAAGTTAACACTTCATCCATTGTGGTACTTCGTCATTACACTGTGTTCCAAATAATTTCTTTCATGAGATCTACTTGAACAAATGATCTCGATGTATTCAGACAAATACAACAAAACTATGTTGAATTCCCTTTTGAACCTCATTTCAACTGGATCATCATTGATCTTATCTATGATCAATGATGAATTCTCTCATAAATCAACTCTGATCCACCTTTAATCAGAGTTTCGACAATCAAATCTCTACCAAGGAATCTGTCATACGCTAACACCACCACAGGATTTTATCATGCATATTTCCTTCACAAAACAAATCATTTATCACACCAGTTATATCTCGAAACTAAGGCTTTTATCCTTTAGAAAAACGTATTCATTCAATTAGAAATCATGTACAGAAATTCATTTAAACAAAGATCAGTCTCATTCAATTATGGTCACACATAGGAACAATTATGAACACAATGAAACCCTCCTTCCATTCATAAACAATATTTGCATAAGTTCATAACGTCTCATGTTTTGTCTACTCTTCTTTAGACCTGATCTATGTTTATTTGGCCATTCTCATCTCTCTACCCGTAGACCTAATTTAGTCCTTTCTTTCTAATTCTCTGTCCCTCATGCCTTTAAGGCTTACAAAATGTTTCTCGAACCATTTCTAGTTCAGATCCATAGTTTTCTCAACAAAATCCTAAATATCTCGTAAATCTATTTTTGACTCAACTAATTTCCTAAGGATTCTCTCTAATCCTAAAAATCATGAAACCATTTCCTAATCTAAATATTTATAATATTCCAAAATTTCTCAATCCTCACTAATTCCTCATGTTCTCCTATATTCGAAAACATTTACAAATATCCTATCAATGATTCAAATACTTTAAAATTACATTAATTTAATCCTTTTGGGAACCAACTCTCTTTAAACACAAGACAATGTATTATATTAAATACAATGATTTTCCCCTGAGCTGGATGCTCCTGTATTAGACTCCCAAGGTGAAGAAATTTTATGACCACCTGGTCATAAGCTTTTATGTATCACTCCACCAGGATCCCAAACTTTAATTTGTAAATTTCCATAAGCTTTGCTCCCTTGTTGCTATTGTATGTCTACTATCCTCTTTTTCATCTTCTTCTCTTCAATCAGATTCAGATTGTGATTGATCATCCCTTCTACTGTTAGTGTTCTTCTTTTGGACTGTTTCATTATTAATTTCCTCGGTTCTTCAATATCTATGCCCAACATATCATTGGGATGGTACATACTCTGCCATTTATTTCTTCTGTCTTCTTGCTGAAGCTTTCTGCTACTGTCCACTAGCTACTGCATCTCCACATTTTGCATATATTCAAATTGTTGATTACCTCCTCCAACTTTTCCCATTTCAACTCATGTTATTTCTCTTGAAATTACTCCAGTCATTGCTGTAGATATTGTTGTAGTTACTACTCTAGATATTGCTACCTCCCAAACTTCTTGAATATCTTTGAAGATATCTCCCTCTGCAATATCTAATTTTTGCTCCTTGTCTGCCAATTTACTTTGAAGAAGTAAATTGTTCTTTAACTCTTTTTCTTCTATACAATTCCTTTCAGCCATCTCATCACTATGCTACTTATCAATTCCAACACAACTCCCCTCTTTATTCCATTTTTCAAAGAATTGTATTTCATCTTCATGTTCTCTTATTTCCCAATGTTGAAATTGCGATTTTTATTCTTCTTCCGTGGCTGCCTCTTCCTGAATCAAATCTTGTCTCTCCAACATTCTTTCCAACAATTTAATATCCTTATTCCATGTATTAAATACTTCCACAGAATCTTCCTCTCCCTTGTCTATTTCGTTGTTTTCCTGCAGCAAATTTTCTCTAGTATCTACACTAAAACCTGCAATCATAAAAAAATTTCAAAATTAAAAATATAAAGCCTTTGTGCCTCTTCTTCCTCTAGCAACATTTCAGTATGTTGATCTGATATTTTCACCTCCTTCACCACATCAGTATGCTGATTCAGATTCTCCAAAGAATTTTCAAGACTGTCTGCTAATCTCGATTCAGATTCTCCAAAGAATTTTCAAGACTGTCTGCTAATCTCTCTTCCACATCATTTGTTCCAAGAATGTCTCCCTGCTCTAGTTCACAGTAGTGGACTCTTTCCTCTGTTATATATTCTTTGCAATCTTCACCAGACTCTTTCCTTTCTTCTATTGATTTTAGCCAATTCTCTAGTAGTCTTACCTCTTTCTCCCATTCACTATCTGTCATTACATCGAAATGATGATCTCCCATTAATGTTTCAGCGATCATGATCTCTCTTTCAAATTTACCTTTTAATTGTTCTAGGTTACCTTTACCTTGGATTTGTTTGATTCTTGCTACAACCCTTACATCCTTACCCTCTTGACGCTTTCGAACTTCTGCCTCATCTCCAAACAATTTCTTCCCAATCTCTTTGATCACAGAATCAAACTCATTCATGTTATTTAGTGAATCTGCGAACAAGCTATTGCTTTCAAAACATTCTTCTATCTTCATGACTACTAGTGACATGTTTTCATCCTCAGGAACTATACTTGCAGCCTATAATTTTCTACTATCAGCTTTTTCTAGCATTTTAATCTCTTCTTCAGATTAATACGCATTTCCTCATAACACTCTTCATTTCCAGCTTCATCTATTACATGATTACTATTACTTAGGGGTTGTTCCTCAATCTGATTTTTGCCCACAAACAATTTTGTTTCAGTCATCCCCATAACAGAAGTAAATTTCTGTTCTTTCCTTAGGCTTTCAGTAAAAAATGTTGTATTAGTTCCATGTTATGTAACAGTAATCGAACACTGTACTCCTTTGACGTTTACAATCCCTGCATTCATTAACCAATTGTTATTTTTTTTTTAAATGTAAGGCTTAACAACCTCAACTGATTTTCCCCATATCAACTCTTCAAGCTAAACCTCATCTTCTTTCGCCACAAGAAATTGTCTTTGTTTACAACATCTTCAAATAGTTTTCTTCCACCAAAATCTATGAGTTTTTTCTACTATAACAAGTAAGTAACTTCCTCTTCTACGAGGAACTCTTCATCATACTTCACCTCAAGAACTTTATTCATCCTTGTGATAGTTTCACAAGACCGTCCATTACCTTATGCAAATCCTGCAAACACACCAAAACTATTAAACTCAAACATATAAGGCTTGATATCCTCTTGCTGATTTGAACTTGTCCAACACTTCAGAAAACTATTTATATTTCCTTTCTCAGCAAAGTAAACTTCTTTTTGTCTTGAATTCTCACTGTAATTTATAAGACCTTTCACAGATCTCCAATCTTTATTTTCACTCAAGAATTCACCCTGTTTTGGTCTACAAATAGAAACTCTTATTTCTTACTTTTCTTCTCTGAGTTTTTTCTCCAGCCACTTCACTTGCCTCTATTGTAGCTTTTCCTATAATTTAGGCCACTTCACTCTCTTTATCCTCAAGACCCAACCTTGTCTTTGGTCTTCTTCTATCATCATATTTAATTTATTAAATTGTTCTCTTATCTCAACAATCTCCTTGTCACGCTCCTCTTGACTCATCTGTTTCCTGCAGATTTCTTTAGCACCCTTCTTCTTCATCTTGTAGCTTTCTTCTAAACCTTGCACATGACTTCTCATAGTAATCTTCTCTTCTGTGTGAGCTTCTACACATGCAACCAATCAACCTCCTACTGGTTAATCTTCTCACCAAGCTTCTTCTCTGCCTGGTCTTCAAGTTCTCTCCTTCTCAGAACTTTCACCGAGCAATCTTGCTCTCTTTTCAAGTTGCTGCACTCACTTCATTTAAAAACACCATTGTCCTTGTCTATTCCAAGCCTTAGCTGGAATAATGTCCTGCTACAATTTCTAAGAACTTCCAAAATTTCTTCCTACAATTTTAATGTTGTAATCTTGTGTCAAACTTCCCAATCCTTTAATCTATTTTAGTCTTGTTTAGAACCCCTACGATGACTATCAGTAGTCATCTTATTCTTTTCATCTCTATGAGTTCGTGAGTGATGAGTTCGTTACTCACTCACTCACTATGAGTTGTACTAAGCCTCCGCAATTTCAATTCCTTCCTACTGCCACTTACCTCACCAAGTTCTTCCTTCAACTGTAACCTGAAATATGCAAACTCAATCCTCAAAACTAAATTTATCACAAATATACCTGCAGGATCTTGTCATGATCTTGTCTCTCCTTCTCCAACATTTTGAATGGTTCATATGCTTTTTAATTCATATTCTGCAAATTTGAATTTCCTCATAGTCTTAGGCTACCATGCTTCCACTGTGTATTTTTTTTTTAAATCTACAAATGTTGTCAAACAGATTTAAAATCTAATCCTGTAACTTCTTTTTCAACCTTTGTTACAACTTTCTAAAGAACTTTAACTATATTTCACAGAAAATAAATCCTTAACTAATCATACCTCTTTCCAATACATGCAGAATCCACTTCTTCTACTCTGATACCATAAATGACGCAGTTAAACTGCATGTTTTCAATTTTCCATGTGTGGCCTGTGAATTAGGGCCACATTTACATCGGAAGTGATTTTATAGGCGGACTTCACATAACATCCACAAACAAACAAACCACAGAAAAATACAACACAACCTATAAATGAACATCGGTCCCACTTCGACGCATAAGACCGAATCTTAAATAGAATTAAACCTGCGTTGATATCTCATCGAGTTCGATTTCCAAATTAACTAGTGTGCATTTTCCCATGCAATATCCGTCGGATTTCCAACAGATTGGATGGTCATGATTTACCCATCAATCAACTCGATTTTATAGGGTTATCTGGTTTGGTTGTCGCTTTATAGCGAGTACATCTTCGCATGATATCACCTAATCACTGTTGGATCTCCCCTCGATGAACGGTCATGATAGTCTCATGACTTTCATGTGACTTTTGTTGGTTTTCTTTTCCTACGTTCCACCAAGTTAGCACTTCATCTGTTCAACACTACCAATTCATCTTCGACAGAAGATAAATTCCTGTTTCTAGTATTTTGAACAAGGATTTTTGGTCTTTGTAGAGTGGATGAAAGGAAGACCTGCTTATTTGTTCCTCCTCCTTTAGCTCTACTATTGAGCCATTCAGTTTTTTTACCTAGATATTTTCCTTACATATGGTTAATTTACAGAGGCAGAATGGTTAAAATCTGGAACAAATACTAAATATGAAACTACTTTGATAGCATGATAGCTTAAATGTTATTTTTATTTTTTGTAAATATAGGTTGGACCTTGAAAAATATTGGTGGTTGATAGTGATGATGCTGAAGAAGAAGATGATAAAGATGAGATTGCTAGCTGGGAAACTATTGAAGAAGATGATAAAGATGAGCCTACTAGTTGGGAAGTTGTTAAAGAAGATGATAGAGTTGACGCTACAAGACGAGAAACTTTTAAAGAAGATGTTAAAGTTGAAGCTGCAAACCAGGAAACCATTGATTTTGATTTAGCTAAGTCTATATCCAATACAATTGATATGGAGCAAACAAATGAGGAAAATATAGTGCATAGCTTCTCTAGCATTAGTTGTCATGAGCCAAGTCACTTTAAACATTTTGATAGTATAAGTGATCATTTATATCACTTTTATCAGAATGAAACAAGACAAGTACATTTATCAAAGGGCATGCTTTTCTCATTCCGTTTTCTGATTTTTTATTTGGGAGCATGACTGAAACTTTTGAACATCTTTGTGCAGCCAATTAATAAGTGGAAATGGATGAAGAAAATTCAACAAGACTGGAACAATCTTGAAAAACACTTACCAGGTAACTCTTAAGCCATGCAGTTCTTTTTTTCACTGGTTTATCAAACTGAGTTCATGATATTTGAACATTCACTAATAGGGAAAGACTATTTTGGACAATGATATTTCCTTCAATTTTGCCTTTTTCCATTTTTGTCTTTTGTCTTTTCAGTTTTCAATATTTTTTTCTTGTTTTCTCTTGCGTAATAGGAAGTTGCAAAGTAATGAATTTTGTGCGTACCAGAGAAACAATTTTAATTTTTTTGTAACCCAGTTGTTATGAGAATACAATGTACTCATGTGTACACATCTTTCTGGGTCTTGCCAATTTATACCGCAAGTTTGTGTTTTGTTTCTCTCATATCGCTTGGCCATTCAGTTAAGTCACCAAGGGCAGAGTGAAAGTAAAGTTCTTCTAGTCTGAATCCTAATAGGAATCATTTGCCGAGTTGAAGCATCGCCTCTGCTCTGCACCATTTCTCACATTACCTAACCTGCAACAACCATGTGAGACTGAGACAAATGCCTTCGACTATGTTGTTAGGGCAGTTCTTACTCAACACATGCATCTAGTGGCATATCACAATGAGACACTTTCAGACACTGTCTAAAAGTATCCCACCTATGAAAAGAGTATGTATTCCATTGTGCAGGTCTTTCGACAATGGATGCATTACATTCTAGGGAAAGAAACGATCATCCACACATACCATAGACCCTTGTAGTTCATATAGACACAAGGAAAGTTAGAGTGGTTGCCATCAGAAGTGGTCCACAACAGTTCCATTTTAACATCAAGTACAAGAAGGGAAACACGAATAATGTTGCAGATTGTCTCAACCGACCACCGGTTATGGCGTTGACCACTGTGATAAACTCTTATGGACATGAGACTTCAGGGTGGCCTCATCTTTACAAGAGTGATCCAAAATTCAGCAACACATACCAGATACTCTTGGAAGGAAAACGAGTTTGAGATTTTCACCTCTAGCACACACTGTTTTGCCACCTGGGACATATTTTTGTTCCTTCAAGCGACCTTGCCAAGATTATTTGGGAGTCACAATACATTTGAGTCGTTGGACATTTAAGAGTAGAGAAAATAGTGGCAATGTTGCAGAAGTATTAACCTTCGATAGGATGTTGGGAAGTATCATATCCTACACTACTTGCACCATTACCAAACCGATAATCAAGAAACAAGGCCTATATACTCCTCTATCTGCTCCTAGTCGACATTGGGTATCCATCTCTGTGGATTACATGTCGGGCCTTCCTTCTACTAAGCATGGAAACAACTGTGTTTTTGTGGTCTTTGGAAAATTCTCTAATATGGCCATTTTGGCGACCTACAAGAAGAGTATCACAACATAAGCCACTACTAAGATCTTCTTTGAACGAGTGTGGGTGCACATTGGGATCCCAAAAACCATTATCTCAGATTGGGACAATAATTTCCTATGTACATTTTAGTCAAGCCTTGGGTCGATGCTAGATACCAATATCACTAAGTCCATGACCTTCCACCCCAAACTGATGGCCAAAAAGAGGTCATCAACCAGATGATTGTGCACATTATGCACATGTACAACTCGAAGCATCCATGCACATGGGATGAAAGCCTCCCCTTGTCCAACACAACTACAACGGAGCTCTCTATAGCTCAACTAGCCACAACCCCTTTCAGGCAGGATTAGGATTTTAGGCACTATGCCCATCGATGTGGCCATACTATTTGTAGCTACTCAAGCAGATTTGACTCATGTCGAGTCTGAGGATGACAGGGCTAACAACTTCATTGAGCGCATTCAACACATCTTCCACCAGGTCCATGCCATATTGGATAGAACCAATGCTAAGTACAAGCAATGTCATGATCAACAAAGAGTGCCACACAAGTTCTACTAGGTGGGCGACAAAGTTTGGTTACATTTGCAAAAGGAGCAGCTCGCTAGGCCCCACCGCAAGCTTCACCCACTTCAATATGTTTTGTACACCATCACCAAGGTTGCAGGGGACAAGTCCTTCGATATCAACATTCCACCATTCCTTGGCCTGCACCCAGTACTAATGTGGACCGATTATGACCATAATTTACCCCATTGTTGGATACATCAAACGTTGTTGATCAACTAACATCAACAAAGGTCAACCCAAGTTACATCGAATAGGCCACAACTTAAAGGATCATGGACACACAGATCAATAACACTCACCACTATAGGATCCAACTATAGTGAGTTGTCAAAGAATTCCAACTCCTTCTCCAGGGCAAGTGGTTCACGAGGGACCATGTTCAACAAAAAATAGAGTAAGGGCTTCCTTAATGCTTCCAAGTCCCGTCTCAAACCATTGCAAAAAATTAGGATATCATCCTCAAAAAATGAGTGATAAATAGATTTACTGCCACTTCAATGTCCTATAGGTCACAGCGATGCTTAGCATCTAGAATCAATATGCTCAACCCTTTAGTTGCCAACATAAATAACAAAGGAAATAGTGGGAAGCCCTGCCTTATTCCTCTATGGGCATGAAAAAAGTGGATGTTGATTCATTGATCAAAATTGCAAAGGATACATTAGTCATACATCCCATAACCTAGTTATTAAAAGGGACATCAAAACCCAGGTGAGTAAGAATCATTCAGATATCTAATTGACTCTATCATAAGCTTTTGACAAGTCAATTTTTGGAACAATCCCTTTTAACTTCCATACTTTTATGTTGTACAAACCTTCTTGTGCCACCCCAATATCTTGATGGATCTAGTGACCCTCCAGAAAACCAAAGTTTTCTTTAGATACATTCCTCTATAGCACAGACCACATCTGCATGGCTACAATCTTGGCAATGATTTTGTACATGCAATTGCACAAATAAATAGGCTTGTAATCATCAAAATATTGGGGATTGTCCACCTTCGGGATAAGTGTTCTAAAGGTTCAATTGAACGGATCATGGATTCTCCCATTTTGGTGAGAATCGTCAACCACCCACAAAATTTCGTCCCCTATCAACTCAAAAAAATCCCATATAGAAATCCATAGTCTAGCCATCCATTCCAAGACTTTTATCCTTTTGCATTCATTTGAGAACTGCCTCCAATTCTTCTTTTATTACAAACTCCATCAAATTCTGATTATCTTCCTCATCCACAAATATCAAAAATAATTGGGCTAGATGGTCTATTTCAACAATGGAAGCCTCCTTCGGGGCCTTGAACAAATTTTGGAAGAAAGCCTTTCCCATGGGTGCAAGTTCATTAAAGTTTTTCCCTTACTTCCACCAGGTTTTGGAATTTCCCAGATCGTATTAGCATTTTTTTACCTTTGGCATAGTTGTGAAAGAATTTTGTGTTCTCATCCCCACTTTTAAGCCAGACTGCTCAGTTTTTCAGCTTCCATTATTCTTCCTTCTTGGCCAAAGGCTTTCTCTTTGAGGCTTCCAATCGCATGATTCTATGTTTGGTATCCATAGAACCATACCATCCACCCTCAAGCGCTTCAAGTCTTTCCAATTCTCCTTCAACATATTTAAGATCTACCTCATCTCTAACCTTCTTATGGACTGGCCATTAGATGGACGCTTGCTTAACCTTCTTTAAGTTATTTGCAAATTGCTCAGCAATAGAGACCCTCGAATCCAAATTGAATGGAGAACATGTATCCTTTACCAATTACACACAACTTTCTTCGTTCAACTTAGAATGATTAAATTTAAAGGGACTTCCATGCTTTCGATTTACTCCATTTAATTCTAGTAGAACCTGATGGTGATCAAAATCTCCACCAATTCCAATCCATTTCCAAATTAGGGGAAGTGTGCCAACCATGTTTTCTGCTACAAGAAATCTATCAAGACACTTGGCCACCATCATGTTTCAAGTTCACTTGTTCTTCAAGGTTTAATTTTAATGAGATTAACATCAATAAGATGATTGTCAACCAATTTCCTGATAAAAAAGGTCCACCATCGGGTCCGAGAGGGCTTGAGGACCCCATACGTCCGATGCACCCATTGAAAAATTCATGTGCCCCCTATAATGATATTGTCTTTATTCATGAATGACAACCATCAAATTGTTCTAGAAAGGGGCTTTATCATGGAAAGGTCTATAAATACTATTACAACAGTTAAACCCATGCTTAATTCTGTTGAGAAAATGTTTGCTCTAAGGACCATATTAGAGCCCCATATGTTGGAGACCTTAATAAACGTGAAATTGAGACCCATGGCCAAACCCCCTAATCAAACCCTTGCATTCAGGGAGAAAAATTACTAGCAAGGGAACATTTTATTCAATGCTTTAGCTATCATATCTCCTAGACCCAATGTTTCCTGAAGAAAAATAATATTAGGACTAGAGGAAACGATCAATCTTTAAAGAACTAGTTTATTTCTTTTTCTTTTTCTTGAAGAAAAATAATATTAGGACTAGAGGAAAGGATCAATCTTTGAAGAGCTAGTTTTTTTTGTTTTGTTTTGTTTTTTTTTTTTGTTTGTTTTGTTTTGTTTTGTTTTGCTTTTTTTTGTTTTTTGTTTTGTTTTGTTTTTGTTTTTGTTTTTGTTTTTTTGTTTTGTTTTTTGTTGTTTTTTTTTCTTCGAGAACTAGCTAATCCCTTGCAATTGAAGGTAATAACAATCATGTAGTAACCTTTGTAGGGGCATGTGCTACTCTAATCACCCCATCAAGAGAATTTTTCTTGCCTTCTGCTATATCTAAAAGGGCATTCAATTATGTCATTGAAATTTGAGATTTTCTACCTCTAGATTTACCAGGACCAAGAATAGGTACGAGATTGCCAAGTCCCCCCACCCTAGCAGAAAAATCCCGCTTAGGGAGTCTGGGCCTAAGGTTATAGTGGGGATCCACGGTAGGGAGAGACACAAGCTCAGACGAGGAAGGATGAGGGGAATACATATGGGAGGAGGTCATAATGGTATTGTCAAGAGTCCTAGATGCATTCCCAATGCAGATGAAATACAAGAGGAAAAAACAAGCTTGGAGGGACTAGGCTTTGATATCATAGCAGATGCAACCTCCGAATGAGATATAGAACAGGGAAAGGGAGAAACACAAGTACCCGTGAGAGGAGAAGATTGAGCTTCCTTGATGCTTGCCTCTTGCACCTCCAATTTCTCCTCCCACTATATTTCGCCCCTAAACTTGAACCCGCCTCACTATCCACAAGAATTTCTAGTTGAGCCAAGTCTTGTTCCACCGCCTTCTGACTAAAATTGGAGCATGAACCAACCACGAGCCAAGATAATTACTTCGATGATTTTCACTGAAGATATGTCCCATGTCTTCTTGATCCATGCATATATTTCGCTCGCTCTAAAAGAGTTCCCTTTTGCTTGGTGTACCAGAATGTGCTTCGATACTTCCATAGCTGAGTCGAATTGAATGTCCTCACCAAGTGGTAGGTTCCTATCATTTTCCTTTGGATGAATACACTTTTGTTTCTTCTGTTTTATTCCCACCATATGAACCTCATCATTATTAGTCTCTATGGCCCTATCAACCAATTGTTGATTCGAGGCATATTCTGGCTACTCAAATTCTAGGAATTCAGAACCCCTAGTATCACCTTCTCGGTGGGTGGCCAAACCTTCATCAACTGTGGGAGTTCCACCTGCATTGGCTACTCCAAACTCTTGAGGTTGAACCTCCAAAGAGGCGTGATCTGAATCCAATCATTTTTGCACACTCCCACCTAGGAATTCCAACACAACCAGCTCATGAGGAAGGCCCAACACACTGTCATGGGATATACTTTCCTTCCATCCTTCTTGAAACACCTCAATTTAATTAGAGATAAGGGGGCCCTATGCCCTGAAATAATGAGCTTGAATATTGTCGAGACCCCACCATCAATGACTCCCGCTGAAAAAATTAGCTCTGACCCCTGAGAATGTGACATGGGCAAATCATCTTGTAAGAAAATCTCATTCAAGGACAAATCCTCACTAGATTTTGACAAAAAACCTCTAGCCGTCAAAACCCATGGAGACAGAAGAGGATTGAAGTCATTGAAACTTACCACCCCATTGCTTCAAACAATATCATTGAGCCCTCTAGATTGTTGAAGCTTAGGTACATTTGATACAAGGGTTTATGAGAACTTTGGGGGAGCTTGTTCCACATTACCCAAAAACGATACTCCATTTAGTGCTTGTGTTGGAAACTGGCTAGGGTTTCTCACTTCTTGAGCCGTTCCCACACCCTAGATAATCGACTGCTTAGAATCCACTTGTCTCCTATCCAAGGAACCAAAAAATACATCCAGGGACATCGACGCTAATGTGTCATCCATTTTTGTATGCAATATGCTAGATGGATAATGCACTTTCGCCAAATTTTGCTAAGTGGGTTCAAGACCCCAAATAACTAGAATATCCTTTGGATTAGGGTCTAAATTAATGCGACCATCCATTTTTACTGCAATAAAACCCTCTCAAATCACCTTCTAATCTACTCAAACCTTCGTAAGAACCCTCCACTGTTAGTTAGAACCACATCCACACATGTAAATTGAAAAATTCAAAAGCTAAACCTTGGATTCCCTGAGAGTAGAAGACATCTTAACTAACTTTAACACTTCTTAGCTCCATCTCCGAATCATAAAGGTCATCTTAATTTTATGTTTACATAACAAAATCTATTTTACTATAAACAACAAATATCCAAAATATCCAAAATACTATAAAGCATTAATTAAACGGGGATTATCTATGTTCACAAAATCGACCATATAAACAACAAATATTCTAACATTAATTATATACCCACAAAATCAAAATATACAGCCGCACTCTATTAATTCCCACTCTATTTATTTTTCAGCCAAGGACATGCACCCCATATACAACGGCAAAATCAAAATATACAGCCCCACTCGATTAATTCCCAGACTACTTATTTTTCAGCCGACGAAATGCACCCCATACAAAGAGCCGATGTCCCCATGGTGACCTATAAAGACGCGAGGCTCGGCTCAAAAGAACACATCCAACAATTATTACAAGAAAAGTTTTGCAAATCAAAATCGAAGGAGTTATTTCATTCTGTCCTTTATAATCACATTGACTGCGCAGTCGAGTCCTCCTGACTGTTGCATTCTCTTTCAGCAATTTGCTAACAAGCAAGCATTCGAATGGAGGACACATACCGTAATGGAGACAGCAATGCATCCAAATCCACAGATAGCTCACCCGGTAACGATGCTTCAGTGCACGGAGATTTTTCGGAAAAAAACTATATATGCGATTCAGAAGGACTTTTCAGAAAAGTTCAAACAAAGCAATTTGGTGTAGGTGTGCACACAGATGACATAGTTCAATCTGTACGACGCACAGGGTTAATTGGCGTTGTAATAAAAGTTGCCGATGATTCTGATTCTGATTCTGATTCAGATGAGGATAAGAGTGAAGACGAGTCTATTCCAGAAGACTGTGCACGGATTTTTTGGACGAATTTTTCGGAGAGTACGGAGAAAGCCGATGAGCTTGAGGTGATTGACAGGGTGATCTTCCACGGTGATATTGTGGCAACGGCTTCGGATCCATCTGGACAGAGAGGCATCGTAGTTAACGTGGATGTTACAGTCGATTTATTAACTCGCACATCAGTTAATGCTATAAGAAACGTTTCCTGTAGAGATCTTCAGCGAATAAGGGCGTTTATGCCCGGTGATTATGTCATTCAAGGACCTTGGGTGGGAAGAGTCGGTGAAGTGGTTGATAATGTGACTGTGTTATTTGATGACGGATCAAAATGCGAAGTAATGAACGCCGAACCCGACCGCCTTATTCCAATCCCCGATTATCTCAGTGATCCTTACTTTCCAGGGCAGCGTGTCCGGGGCAGTTCATCGGCAGTTTTCGAGAATGCTCGATGGTTGTGTGGTACATGGAAAAAAAGTAACAAGGAAGGTACAGTAGGCAATGTGGTAGTGGGATTAGTTTCCGTGGATTGGATTGCTGCAGCAAATCCTGATTGCAATTCCCTGACTCCTGCAGTGAAACAGGACCCTAAAGAGCTACAGCTATTGTCTTGTTTTTCATACGTTTATTGGCAGCTAGGCGACTGGTGTCTGCTTCCAGCATCTGAAAGGAGAATGTTAGAAGTTACTATGCCTGCCACAGATGACACTGTTGCCCACAAAAAAGATAATGCGCTATTTGTGGGCAATAAACAGACTAGGGTAGATGTCATATGGCAAGATGGTACAAGGACATATGGTGTAGATTCTACAACCTTGATTACCATCAAAGATGCTGGGGATCATGACTTCTTTCCTGAAGAGTATGTAGTGGAAAAAGGTTCGGACGATGATGATGGCGAGGCTTCTGAATCAAGACGACGAGTAGGAATCGTGAAAAATGTGGATTCAAAAGAACGCATAGCAAGAGTAAGGTGGTTGAAAGCTGTGGATTGTCCACAAGATACACTAAAATTTGATGGAGAGGAGTCAGTAAGTGTGTATGAGCTTGCTTACCATCCACATTATAACTACGTTGTTGCGGGCATCGTTATACGTCCTCACTCTCCGGTGTTTGGGGAAGCAGATCAAGTGCTTGGCATTGTAGATCAGTTGGGTGACCACATAGAATCTAGGGATGAAATAGGACACAAAAACGTTGTTGAGACTGCAGATCTATCTACAAACCAGAAAGCTCTGAAGAAAACTCAAAAGGCAGAGGTTGACAAGAATATTGAAGAATCTTATCTATCCTGTATTGGTAGCGTCATAGGTGTTAAAGATGGATACATAGAGGTAGCATGGGCAGACGGAACAGTGTCAAAGGTATGTTATTTTCTTGTTTCCTTACAGTGGAATATTACATAGGAATGTATTTTCATTGTCTGCTGAAGTACTATCCCTTACATAGGAATGTATTTTCATTGTCTCCCTTATCTGAGAAATTGATCACGCTATCTTTATTAGTCTCAATATAAGGAGATTTTGGGTCTTTAAATATGCATTTCACTACATCCAAGATATGAATTCCAACATTACATAAGAAGAACAATTGGCTCTTTGTTTACAATATGAAATATGAAACTACTCTGATAGTATGATAACCTAAAGGTTATTTTTTTTTGGTTGTAAATGTAGATGGCACCACCTCGACAAACATGTTTGGTTCATAGTGATGATGAAGAAGAAGAAGATAAAGATGAGACTGCTGAAGAAGATGATATGGAACAGAGAAATGAGAAAAATGCAGTGTTACACATTGGTATGGAGCAGACAAATGAGGAAAATACAGCACTAGACATTGATATGGAGCAGACAAATGAGGAAAATACAGCGCTAGACATTGATATAGAGCAGACAAATGAGGAAAATACAGTGCATAGCTTATCTAGCAGTAGTTGTCATGAGCCAGGTCAATTTAAACATTTTGATAGTATAAGTGACGCTATGGATCACTTTTATCGAAATGAAACAATACAGGTACATTTATCAAAGGGCATGCTTTTCTCATTCCGTTTAGTGATTTTTTGGGGGTCATGATTGAAACTTTTGAACATCTTCGTGCAGCCTATCAATAAGCGGAAATGGATGAAGAAAATTCAACATGAATGGAACAATCTTGAAAAACACTTACCAGGTAACTCATCCTAAGCCCTGCAGGCCTGTTTTCCGCTGGTTTATTAAATGAGTTCATGATATTTGAACATTCACTAATACTGTTTTTCACTGGTTGATTAAATGAGTTCGTGATATTTGAACATTCACTAATAGGGAAACGCTATTCTGGGCAGTCATATTTCCTTCAATTTTGCCTCTATTCTGGGCAGTCATATTTCCTTCAATTTTGCTTTTTTGCTATTTTTGTCTTTTGTCTTCTCAGTTTTCAATATTGCTTTCTTTAGTAGGAAGTTGCAAAGTAACAAATTTTGTAACCCAATTATTCATGAGAATACGATGTACTCATGACGTGTACTAGAACAAATAAAATTATGGGCATAGAGTATTTCGAGCTCTTTATTTTTCTGGTTGTTCTAACTTGTAATATATAAACTCTGCATTGATTTGACAGATACAATTTTTGTTAGAATATATGAGGATAGGATGGATTTGCTGAGAGCTGTGATTGTTGGAGCAGCCGGGACTCCGTATCAAGATGGACTTTTCTTCTTTGACATTCGTTTTCCATCGGAATATCCCGATATACCACCTGTAAGCATTAGTTTAACTATAACTGTTTGATTTTAAAGTGAATCAAATGAGATCTCAAGTTGTTTTGTTTTGAACTCAATATGGAAGTCAGTCTCATTTAGGTTTAATATGTTGGTTTTGCAGTTAGCTTACTACCATTCTGGTAATATGTTGGTTTTGCAGTTAGCTTACTACCATTCTGGTGGGTTACGGTTGAATCCAAATCTATATAAGAATGGAAAAGTCTGTCTGAGTCTTTTAAACACATGGACAGGCAAAGGGAATGAAGTGTGGAACCCGTTGTCATCAACCGTTTTACAGATACTTGTTTCTATTCAAGGATTGGTACTAAATGATAATCCTTATTTTAATGAACCTGGATTTGAGAAACAGATTGGTTCAGCGATAGGGGAGAAGAACTCGTTAGCCTACAAAGAAAACTCTTTTCTCCTATCGTGCAAGTCAATGTTGTACGTATTGCGAAAGCCTCCAAAGGTAGAAATCTCACGAGATTTTCATTTACAGTTATCTTTTTTAATCATTCTTTGTCTAGGAATCATTCTAAATACACCCATGCTCATCATCTGTGCAGCATTTTGAGATGTTTGTTAAAGAGCATTTTCAAAAACGCGGTCACTGTATTCTTCGTGCGTGTGATGCATATATCAAAGGGGCTCCAGTTGGATCACTATCAGAGGATAGTACAATTGTCGGAGAAGAGACTGAAAATCCGGGTGCTACTTCTGCTGGCTTCAAGCTTATATTACTTAAAATTGTTCCTAAACTTATTGCAGCATTCACTGAAATTGGAGTAGATTGCCAAGAATTTCAGTAGTCATAACGTATGCATTAAAGTCACAAATTCCATCAACGATTGGATTCTTACTTGGCAAATACAAGTGTGGTTATTTCTTTCAAAGGCTTGATGTGGAATTCAAGAGCTATGTACGGTAGCGGAAGTTGTGATTGCAGCCGCCAACCTGGTGCAATGTTCTTAGATTATCGAATAAACTATCTATTAAATATTAATATTTATGAAAATTAATAATGGGTAAAGTTTTCATATTGTAGGAGGACATGCAACACCTTTGGTATCCATTAGGTCATTAAAAGTTATATGTGAAATTAAAAACCATATTTTTTAATTATATGTTTGGAGTACAACTTTTGATTATATAGTATAATATTATTTGCAATTTGAATTTGAATTCGAATTTATTAATATTTTGGTTTATTTATTATTGGTCAAATTGGGCCATCTTTTACTATTGCGCTAGGAAATCATTTTTGAGTATCTACAAGAACACTATTTTTCTTTGTTTTAGTCACCATGACCAATTTCTAAAAACCTCTTATTTAAACCTAGCTATCATGGTGGGTGGATATGAAGGAATCTTGGTCACCCTTCTTTCAAGATTTAAATATTTAATGGTTTTTTTGGTTATTAACTTTGGGTCTGATTTTAGATAAGGTGGTGATTAATTTCAAAAAACAAAAAGAGGTTTTTGTTGGGTACAAGTTGATTTACAAAAACCTCTTTCAATTTTGCCACACTTATCATGGTTGGAAGATTTGACTGCATATTTCAATTTTCTTCTTTTTTCAAAAACTTGCCACATTTAATGTTTTCTATTTTTAGAAAAATGCCTAGTCACTTTTCAATTGGAGAGTCATTTATCAATTCAACTTAAAAACAAACTAAAGATGGATGAGGAGGCTTTTAGATCCATTTCTTTTCCATCTTGATATTTGTTTGATATTTTATCATATTTTGTAATTTTAATTTCCCCCAACATTGTTATAATACATGTAATTTTATATAATACATGTAAAAGGAGGGTCCACGGATTGGATTTTTATGAAAAATTAGCTATTGTCAGTGTGTTTTTTCATGGGAGGTAAGTGCAAAACTTTGGCTTTTTTAAATTTCAAATGGGATATCTTTTTGTCATAGTGCAAAAGAAGCTCAGGATTTTCATTTTTTAGTGAGTGCGAAAAGAAGACCAAAATAAAGCTAATTCCAGATAGACAAGCGGTATCATTGTATGGATTTAGTTCCTATGCTAACAAAAATTACCTAAGAAAAGCAAGAGAAAATGGCAAAGTGTATGGATATGGAAATCTACTCATCGCAATGAACTCTCTGAAAGGGTGACACAGGCTGCAAGATGGAGGTAAGGTTAATGTGAAGGAAAGAGATCGAGCATGGCTACAAAGGTGGGAAGTGTGATGAAGGCAAGCAACGCTATGATAAAATCTAGCAAGACATTGAATACCATAGGCATAGGTGACCAAAAATCAACAATAAAAAAGAGTGGCGATCCCCCTGTAAGGGTAATAGATGGCCAGAAATAAAAGACAAAGAGAGGCATGAGGCTCAAGTTTGATGTCATGGTGGGATCTAAAGAGGATTTGTATACCTACAAATGAACGTAGCATGGGCACCAAGGAAGAAATCAAATGCTAATCTAGGGCACCCATGAAGGGTAGATTTTACCACACAAACCACGACATGCAAAAAGGCATCGTTAATGTTGCAACTTGATAGGGTTAGACCTAAGGCACATTGAAACAATATGGGAAAGATCAAAAAAATGTAGTGGTAATATAAATGTGAATCCTAACCCAAATCATATTTTAAAAGTATACCTCAGGTCATAATGAAACGTGATACAAAATTCAAGTTCTTTTCTAATAGAGAACCAAAAAATCCTTACATAATCATTAGTAGCATGATAATATAGTGAAAATACATTAAAAATACCCCAAAGAATGAAATACTGAACAAAACTACATTAAAAATACCCCTAAGAATGAATTTGAATATATTAATATTTTTGTATATTTACAAGAAATGCATATTACAATGTTTTTCCTTTTGGGGAAAAGTTTACATTGGTTAAATTGGGCAATCCTTTAAAGATTGTGTCAAGGAACATATTGATGATACCAACCACAAGTGCATCACTAAATCTTTCATTATTGAACATTTATTTTAGCTCTAATGATTCTTTTTTTACAAACAAACTAAAATCTTGGCCTTAGCTCTTTGTTACACCTCTTCCATTAGCCTTGATCTGAATATGTGAACTTGAAGATTTTTAATAATTTGCAAGTGAAAATTATGTGTTTTGGGTAGAGGATCAATTTACTAAACACATAAAAAAAAGTGAACTTAACCATAATTTACAGCCAAACAAAGATAAAATAAGCATATATGAAACACATAACAGAAAACATGATTAAAGAGTTCACCCCTTTCCTGAGCTACATCTCTTGGTCCAACTTCTAATGCAAGGCCTCATTCATTAAGTACTAAAAAAATATGATTACATCCACCAACCTAGTGCAATGTTCTTAGATGATCGAATATATGTGATTGCATCTATCCAAATAGTGAGCCATACTAATTCTTGTACTATTTTATAAATTCAATTTAATTTGTTTTATGAGAAATTGTTTTACAAGTTTGTGATACTTATTCTTGTACTATTTTATAAATTTTTTCAGACTATATATTAAATATGAATATTTATGAAAATTAAATTTATGGTTAGTAATTCATAATTAAATATAATATGTAATTATTCTAGTAGGTCATTAAAGGTTACGTGTAATTATTTTTGGTAATATTTATAATTAGTAAGATTTATATATGCATTATATGTTTTGAGTAAAGTGTTTTGTAGCTTTTAAGTATATAGTATAGCATTATTTGCAATTCGAATTTGAATTTATTAATATTTTTGTTTATTTACTATTGGCTAAATTGGGCCATATTTTAAAGATTGTGTCAAGGAACATATAGATGACACCAACCACAATTGCATCACTAAATCTATGAACATTTATTTTAGCTCTAATCATTTAACTTTTTACAATCAAACTAAAATCTTGGCCTTAGCTCCGTGTTACACCTTTTGCATTATCCTTTTAGCAATCGAAATCTAAAAGCACCATGATAAATTCAATCGAGAAGATGACTATAGACCTAACTAGTTCTTAAGCCGCTTATTCATCATCTTGACCATAAGCCTTGGCCTTGTTGATCCTTTCTACCTCCTCTCCATTGATCCATTTACCAACAAGCTTTTAATCAAACAAAAATTAACCTAACATGATGCAAAATTTATGTGTTTTGAAACATAGATGATGTGAATAAAATGTGAAACTTTTATATTTTGATACACTTAATATGCCATTATGATGCAATATTCAATACCCACATAGAAAGTATTGATGTTGTTAGCACTATTTTTAACATTTTCAGAAGTTAATAAATCCTTTAAAAAAAAGTAAACTCTAGCTTAGTTCAATTACTTTTGAAGTCTGAGGTGAAAGTCATTTTAAAACAATTTTAAATTAGTTTGGGCTATAAGTCAATAATTTTTATGGATAAAGAGATATTTTAAGATTTTGTACAAATTATTGACCAATCCAAATGTTAAAGATAATCCAAACTAAGTTTCATTTTTAAAGGCTATATAATTTTCATTTCGTAGGGGTGCTATGAAATCATTTTTCAACGCCTACAGGTCCACTACGAAATCATTTTTCATCGCCTACAATAACACTTTTTTTCTCTGTTTTAGTCACTGTGTTCAAGCAAAGTTTCCAAATAGTTAGAAACGAATTCATGAAAACCAAAAGAGGTTTTTTGCAGGAATGGACCAATTTCTGAAAACCTCTCATTTAAACCTAGCTATCATGGTTGGTGGATATGAAGGAACCTTTGCAACCCTTCGTCCAAGATTTAAATATTTAACGATTTTTTTGTTTTATTCATTAACTTTGGGCATGATTTTCTATAAGGTGGTGATGAATTTCAAAAAATCAAAAGAGGTTTTTGTTGGAATGACATGATTTACAGAAACCTCTTTCAGTTTTGCAACACATATAATGTTTTGGAAGATTTGAATGCATATTTGAATCCCTTTTTTTTCTTCAAAAACTTGCCACATCTAATTTTTTCTATTTTTAGAAAAATGGTCAGTCAACTTTTAGTTGGAGAGCCATCTTATCAATTCAACTTGACAACAAAATAAACATGGAAGAAGAGGCTATTAGATCCATTTATTTTGGATCTTGATATTTGTTTGATACTCTATCATATTTTGTAATTTTAATTTCCCCAAACATTATGGATCTGAGCTTGATATGTTATTCTATATAATACATGTAAAAGGAGGGTCCATGGGTTAGATTTTGAGGGAAAGTTAGCTATTGTCTATGTGTTTTTTCATGGGAGATAAGTGCAAAACTTTGGTTTTTTTTTTTTTAGTTTCAAATGGGATATCATTTTTTCATGGAAAAGTGGGGGAAAGGAGGGTCGATGAAAGGAAAAACTGAGTTTTGAACAGGGAAGTGAATTTTGAGAAGGTGGAACGAGAGGGTGTTGTGTCTAAGAACTCGAATACACTACGATTACGGTATGGACATGGGTTAGGACGGAAATGGAACTTATGGATTTTGTATAGGGTTTCTTTGCAGTAGAAAGCTACATAGGCGATTTCTAGTTGGTAGGGTGGTGTATTTAGTTGGGTGGTCACAAGAGGAACACTGCAACTGAGCCACCATAACAACATTAGGATATTCAATTAGGTGGTCATAGGAAGAACACTACTCCGAGCCATAGTAACCAAGTTTTTTTCTTGTTAAATTATATGAATTTCTTATGAATCAAATTATGCTCATTTAAAATGTGTTTGTTAAATTTATGCTATTAAACATAGTAATCATAAGTATGTTGTGAATGAAAAATAAAAACTAAGTATGCAACTGAAATAAAAATAAAATGTTTTTTTTTACCAAGTTTTTTAACAAGATTGAGACCCATAAAAGGGGATCTCAAATGTGGTATCTAAACAAGCTTCAAAATGTTGGGCTTAAAAATCCACCTACACCTTTAAAAGGTTAAATTATTTTTTTATTGCAAGAGGTAAGGTGTTAGTGGCTAGAGGATCATGAATGAGAATTAGGTGGCACTAATTAGGGTGGTGGGTGGGGTGGGAAACCATTTTGGCATGGAAAAGTGGGGGCAAGGAAGATGGGAATTGAGAGTGTGTTGTCTCTAAGAACTTGAACAAACTATGACTACAGTATGGTCATGTGCTAGGAGGGCAAGGGAACCTATGGATTTCTCTACACCAGGAAGCTAGATAGGAGGTTTCTAGTTAGAAGGGTGGCATATTCAGTCGAGTGGTCCTGGAGGAACACTGCAACCAAACCACTATAACCACATTTTTTTCTTCTTACTTTTTATTGTTAAATTATATGAATTGCTCATGAATCAAATTATCTTCAAATAACTTCTTTCATGAGATCTACTCGAACAAATGATCTTGATGTATTCAGACAAATACAACAAAACTATCTTGAATTCCCTTTTCAACCTCATTTCAACTTTATCATCATTGATCTTATCTATGATCAATGATGAATTCTCTCATAAATCAACTCTGGTCCACCTTTAATCAGAGTTTTGATAATCAAATCTCTGCCAAGGAATTCGTCATACGCTAACTCCACTACAGGATTTTATCATGCATATTTCCTTCACAAAACAAATCATTTATCACAATAGTTATATCTAGAAACTAGGGCTTTTATCCTTCAGAAAAACTTCTTCATTAAATTAGAAATCATGTGGAAAAATTCATTTAAATAGAGATCCGTCTCATTCAATTATGGTCACACATAGGAATATTCCGAACACAATGAAACCCTATTTTCATTCATAAACAATATCTACATAAGTTCAAAACATCTCATGTTCTGTCTACTCTTCTTTAAGCATGATCTATCTTTATTTTGCCATTCTCATCTCTTTACCCGTAGACCTAATTTAGGCCTCTATTTTTAAAGTCTCTATCCCTCATGCCTTTAAGGCTTACAAAAAGTTTCTGAAACCATTTCTAGTTCAGATCCATAGTTTTCTCAACAAAATCCTAAATATCTCCTAAATCTATTTTTGACTCAATTAATTTCCTAAGGATTCTCTCTAATCCTAAAAATCATGAAACCATTTCCTAATCTAAATATTTATAATATTCCAAAATCTCTCAATCCTCACTAATTCCTCATGTTCTCCTATATTCAAGAACATTTACAAATATCCTATCAATGATTCAAAAACATTAATTTAATCTTTTTTGGAACCAACTCCCTTTGTTGTTATTATTATTAGTAGTCAACTTTATTAAACCTTATTAACAAACCTTAATATTAATATTGTTATTGGTAAACCTCGTTAATATTTTTGTACTAATATTAATATTATTGTTATTGTTAATATATTAATAATAGGCGTAGTCTACCCAAGGGAAATAGAGTAAATGGTGATCGGGTGTACCCTTAAGTTACTCCATGATTTGAAGGTCACATGTTCGAAATTCCATGGGAAAAAATCCAGCCATGTTAAGGGTTAGGGTAACGCTGGCTGTGTTTCATACCCGAGCGATTTTGATGGATTAAATGCCCTTGGGTTGCAGTTTCTCAAGCCAAAGGATAAGCTTTCATCCTAAGACTCAGACAACTTGAAAAAAAATAGACGTAGCCTAACTTACAAACAAAATGATTTTTAACTGGAATTTAACAATACAAATTTTAATAAGATTGCCATTTCTTATTATTTAAAATGTATTTTTGAATGCATTAATGGCATCAACACCATAAAAAAACCCCTATTGCACTCAATCTTTGTAGTTTAAATAACTTAAACTAATGATTTTTTATTTTGGACAAAATTGGCAAAAACAATTGTTGGGAAAAAGGTCATTTGGTCATTAAAATACAAGTTAATAATATATTCAATCAAATAATAATAATAATAATAATAATAATTTGACCAACCTTAATATTAATATTGTTATTGCTATTATTAATAATGAACTTTATTAATATTAATATGATTATTCTTAATTAGTTTTAAACTATAATTATGACCAACCAAAGTTGATTTTGGTCAACCACAATTGATTATAATTCAATATGGTCAAGTTATGTTATCTAAGGATGACTATGAATGAATAAGGTTAACTATTGTTAATTATGGTAAACATAGGACTGACCAAATTAAATTACGGTAAAATAATAATAATAACAATAATAATAATAATATAGTCAACCTTAATATTAATATTAGTAGTGGTCAACTTTATTAATATTAATATTATTAAATATTAAATTTTATTCACAAACCCTAATAATAAACCCAAATATTATTATTATTAGAATTTGTGAATAATTTTGGTCAATCTATAATATAATATTATTATTAAAAGGTTGAGAAATTTTTATCATGGTCAATTATTAATAATATATTCAATCATATAATAATAATAATAATAATAATATGAATATTATTATTATTATTATTATTATTAAACCTGGACTCTCATTGAACAAGGTTGACCTTGGTTGATTAAGGTTGACCATGGTGACTATCATTGAATGTGGAAGTTACAATGATTGAGGATGACTATGAGTATTATTAGCTATAGTAAACAAAGAGTTGGCATTTGAGCATGGTCAACTATTAATGATATACTCAATAATAATAATAATAATAATAATAATAACAACAACAACATAGTCAACCTTATTATTCTTAGTCAACTTTATTAATATTAATATTATTATTATTAAATCTTGAGTGTGACTGACCAAGGTTGGACTTGGTTGATGAAGGTTCACAACGTGACCAAGGTTGGACTTGGTTGATGAAGGTTCACAATGTTTGACTTCAGATAACTATGATTGACTATGATTTAATATGGTGAATATAATCAACCTTATTATTATTATTAGTTACGTTTATTAATATTAATAATAATAGTGTTACAGAGTTTACAATCATGGTCAAGTATTGATATTATATTGAATCATATTATAATAATAATAGTAAAGTCAACCTTAATATTAAAATTATTAACCACTTGCTATGATACCACTTGTTATTTATATTCAAATATAAACATGGAAACACAATACAAATAATTACACAAGATTATGCTTGAATAAAGAAGTTCTATTCATTAATTATTCTCTCATATACGTTCATGGAGTTGCTACTATGATCTCTTCTTTCTTCACATTACAATGACCCAACCATGAGTATATAAGCACTAAACTTTCTAAATATGGAACCATGCAAACTTTAACTTTCTTTTCCTCATGCAAGCTATGACTTGACACTTTAACTAAACTTTTCTAACTTTAAAATAAATCAACATTTTTCTTTATCTTCACCTAGCTTTTCTTGAGAAGGCATTAACTTTCTAACTTTGACTCACTTGACTTCTAATATTAGACTTAACTTGTTTTCCTTCACATAACTTAACTCTTCATACATTGCATGCATACGGGAGTACTTCCTATTTCTACCAAGTGAAATATTTTTTATATATGACAAAGTTGTGATCGATGGCAGTAATGTAATCAAATAAGAAATTTGGTGACAGGTATAATTTAAATTGTTATACTAGACAAGAGTTCACCTGATTGTAACGCATTTGAATAGAGTTCGCTTGATTGTAACACATTTGAATATTTGACAACTATTAGGCCAATTAGCTTGTTGATTCTATAATATTACTTTTATTCGTATCATTTGCATAGTGGTTATGTTAAGGGATACTTGTATGGAATGATTATCTACAAACTTCAATAAGTGTTAAACTTATGAATTTTAATAATCGTGAAATATAAAAAGTGAGGTGTAAGATATAATCATATAGTTTCAGATTTTGTGTGGAACATTTTTGTCTGTTCCAGAATGTAGAAATCATCTTTATGGAATTTGCATACAGCCCACGTTTTCGTCTTACCCAGATTGGCTCGGTGTAGTCAGTAAACGTAGGCGTCTATTTTTCTTTCTTTATTAGATCAAATAAAGAAATTTAGTCTCTCCGCAATTTATGATTGATCCTTTACATTGCTTTTAATTTTAATTTTATTTTCTTTTCATATTCAATACAGATAAAATGTATGATATAATATATTTAAATTAAAAATTGTATTAATATAATATTATTAAATAAAAGAATAAGATAATAATATATTTATTATATATTATATATATATATAATATATATATATATAACCTTATTTGTTTTTAAATTATGCTTCAAATTGTATTATTAATCAAAAATATATAATAATTTTTTGTTTTGAGATTAATAGAAGTATTATTTGAAAAAAGTTATATAGGAAAAGTTACGCTTTGTTATTGTTAATTTACAATAATTTTAAAATTTTTCAAGAGTTTTTTGCAAGGTCAAAGTTTTGTAATGACAACATATAATTGCAATTGGAATATATTTATCATATTTTCTCAAGGCTTCTTATTTGAACTTAAGATGGATGAGAATTTGTTGATTTTATTTTTTATTGTTTTTAATCGAAGACATGATTGATTCTAATATGCTTAGTCTTAATGCTTATCAATGTCTATAGTGTATTAAAGAGTTTTTTAGGTTGCATTGACTTTTAATAAATTTAAAAAATTAGATTCTTGGCTCCCACCAACAATTTCCCTAGGATTTGAGACTATTTCAATTTTAATAAGTTCCTCCATGATAAGTTTCTCATTATTATTTATAACATTCATTTATATATAACCAAATTTTATTTATAAAGATGGTCCATTACCTTTAATAAATTTAAAAAAAATATATTCATGACACATGGCTCCCCACCCACCAGTGTCCTAGGGATTTGATATTATTCCAATTCTATTAAGTTACTCCATGATAAGCTCCTCATTATTATTTATAACACTTATTTATATATAACCAAATTTTATTTAGAAAAATGGTCCATTACTTTTAATAAATTTTAAAAATTAGATTCGTGTCAGCACCCCACCCACAAATTTCCTAGGGATTTGATATTATTCCAATTCTAATAAGTTTCTCTATGATAAATTACTCGTTATTATTTATAACATTCATTTATAATTCTTTTTTTTCTTAAGTTAAAGTTGACCCATAACCTTTTTATACATGGTTAATCAGGGAAATGTGTGCATTAGTAAGGCATTCTTCTTGTTGGAATAGGTTTTTTAGTTATATTTATGAAGCCTTCGGCTATATTAACCACATTATTATTTTTAATGCAGTTGTACTAGTCAATAATGGAAAATTATATATCGTTTTTCTAGGCTTCTTATTTGATGACAGATATAATTGAAATTATTTTTGAGTAGAAAATAAGGTCATGGTCTGACTATTTTATATTTTGGACTCAAAAACAAGTTCATGGTCTGACTATTTTATATTTTGGACAATACAATTTTTACAAGATCATGGTTTTTTGTTATTTAAAATGTGGTTTAAAATGCATGAATAGATTAGTGCTTGAAATCCCCATGGAGCACTAGAATTATGCCAAATTCTCAGCTCAAACTTGTTATTCAAACAAATTCTTGTGCATTTTGGGAAATATTGATAACAAAATAAACCAAGACAAAAGCCAAAATATACAGGAATTAAAATATGAAAAAATGTAAGTAATAATGGCAATGAAGACTATAAATTCTATGCATAATTAAAGAATAGATAACGTAGTTATCATGTTGGAAATTGAGGAACCTAATCTTCAAATATTGGTGTAAACTGTAAGGTGTATCATTGTGTTACATCGAATTTGACCTCCACAAAAATTCCTAAAAGAAAGTTGAAAAATGTTAGGATTAAAGGAAAATGGGGGTTCAAAATGTATTTTTAAGAAAACTACCTTAAAAAAACATGTAACCCATATTTTAATTAATATGATTCAATATGATCATATCTATCCCATGCGTGAATAATGTTGGAGTGAAAGAAAGAAAACTATTTTTCCATACATTTTTTGTTTGTCTCCTTATAAAATATAGAGTGTAGATACTATTAGATGCATAATTAAAATTTACATTTCATAAATATTTAGATAAATAATTTTAATTTACATATTGAGAGAGCAAGAAATACATGACATTATGTTTTTCTTATATCATGAAAAATATATGTTTAAATAAAGTTTTATGTTTTTCCATGTACGATGCGGACTTATGCAAGAACGCAACAAAATACAGAAATACCCATATACACAGAGATGCAGCATAAATAAAACTTCATTTCATTAATATCAAAAAATTTGAAATATGCTTACATACAAAAATAAAAATAAACTAGCTCGAGCCCTAAACATCCAAAAACCAAACCCTATGAGATGAAGCGCCAAAACTATGGGGCATGTTTAGGTAAATTTGTACATCAATTTCTCAAGGTCGAAAATTTGACATGCAGTGTTTGTTTGGCTATCATAATACCTTGTTTCAAAGATCTCAAAGAAGAGGCTGAGAAAAACTCAAAAACCAGTTTGGCACTTTTCAGGTCTCTCTATTTTCCCTAAAAACATCTTTTAGTTCATCAAAACCGCTCTGAAAGTTTAGGACCCGAAAAAATACCAAAAATAGTATGTTGTGCTATAATTAAAGAAATTAAAAAGAAACAATGGTGGGGGTCCAAGTGGAATAGGTGGGTGGCCACCAATATCCACTTAGATTAATGTATTTTCATTTTATCTAACAACAAGTCTATTAAAACTATCAATTTTAATTACTTATTGATTCTAGAATTTGATTTTGGATCCAATGAGTATCTTCGTTAGATATTTTTATTAATCCTATAAAAATATTATTAAAATATGTGAAAATTGTAATGACATTTTCTTCCATTCACAGTTTTTGACTCTTACTTTATTATTTTCCACTCTTATTTTGTTATTTTTAGGCCACAAATTTCTTCTAACAAAACAAATTATATTCGAGGAATAAGGAGTTAAAATTTAAAACCTTCAGTGTATAATGTGTAATGTTGATATAAACATGTACATGACAAATTTAGCATTGTATTAATTTATTACATATGTTATCAACATAAAGCAAATGAATAAGAATAAGTTATTAATGCGAGAAAAGATAGCATCCGAAGATAAGGTTGGTACTTTGAGAAAATGAGAATTAATTTTTAAAATAAGAATTAAAGATGAATGCATGGTATAAGAATAGTTGTTCACTTAACATTTGGTTCATAAAACGATAATATGGAAGCCATGGTAAGAACTGGTGAGAATATAAAATTCTATGAACATGGTTCAACTTCATAACAACATAGAACTATAATGCAATGGGATGGAAAATAAAAAAAAATATAAGAATATTTATGCTTATATTAGGTTATTAGCAAGCAAATAATGATTCCAAAAATGAAAATGGAGCCATCAAGAAATGTGCGCACACTCTAGAAATGTGCACATTCTCTAGGAATTCACATGGGATCTAGGAACACACAAATTTACTTAATAAGAATTTTTATTTATTCATCTAAAACCCCATTCTTTACGAAATTGGAATTACAAAACACATTTTTGGGAGACATTGAGAAAAATTATTTCTTCTCAAACAACCTAGAATGACAAATCAGTACTATACCTGACTTTTTGAGTGATAGTTTATTTTATTCTAATGTTTTATTTTATTAGATTTATTTATATAAATTGGTTCAATATTGTAAATCCAACCAGATTAATACCCTCAATACAATTGTTGTATCGAATAATGCAATTAGACATGATGAAACCTAATCAACACCCAAACCAACCATCATCAAACCAAAATTTAGAACAACCAAACCCAAGCCAAGGACCAAGAAATCCAAATGATGAAATTGATGCATCCTTAGTTATGTCGAGGTCACTGATACGTTATCTCCAAAGCACTAGAGATCCATCATGAGTGTAAGGTCATTAAATTCAATTGTATCATCCATCTTCAATGCTCAAATCAAGTTAACCAATATTTCTGGTTACAGGGCTAGAATGTGTGAACACTATAGAACGAGTCTAAATAAATACCAAAATAGAGACCTGAACATTACTCAACAACATTTATTTTCCTTATTTGTTGGACTAACAAACAATAACCCATACAAGTAACTAAAAAATGCATTTGTATGGACTAGTGGACCTAAAACAACAATTTTGTCTTTATGAATTAGTGATATGATTAAAATCTACTCTCTAAGAAGTCACTACAAAAAATTATGATTTTGTAGCAACCATAAAATATATAGTGAAATTGTGACAGGACCATAAAGGTAGTAGATTCCATGAAAATATATTTTTATTCATCAAATGATGTGGATATTCAATAAAGACATGTGGTAGAACTAGTTAAAGGTGAAATCAATGATGAGGAAATCCACATGGACCAGTCCTTCTTCAGTGCACTCGAGTTAAAGATCACGTGAAATTAGTGTATATAAATGATGGGATTTGTTATGAACAAAATCTGAGCCAAATTGATTGAGAAATCAATGATACCAAGATCCCTATCCTATGATCTCAAATATTTTGTTTTAAATGTGTATATATATCAACTCACACATGATCAACATACACAGAATCTTATGTTTATGTTTCTGTTTATGGACTAATTGTGTAAAGCATGTCAAATGTCTCATTTCCCATGTTTTAAGTGGATGCTGCACTCATCATTAAGGACTAAAATACTTTTTCTAAATCTTTCTCTATAATATATGAAGTTCATATTTAAACAATTTATTTAAGTTATCTACCATGCACAGAAAGGGGTCAAATTTCTGAAAATACAAACCTCATTTTAAATGCAAAAGTTTAGGAAATGTTTACACCTCTAAATATTTTATTCGTGTTAGAAGTTAGTAGATGTAGAGTTAAAATAAATCTATGCTAATTCTTAATAATATTATTTATATTTATATAATCCTCTTCTCACACACGTATATATTCTTATCTTTAATTTTATCAAGCCCTTAATGCTACAAATAAATAAATGTTTTATAATTTCTTTAATTAAATTTTTGAATGTAATATATATATATATATAT